>CABFWB010003041.1:0-21427 GCA_902151455.1 Timema bartmani
CCAATTCCTAATCCACTAGTGTAATTAGTACTTAAGCGTATAACCCGAACGGGTAGTAAGACGCGGTGCTAAAATTAAAAAAAAAATTAATTAATTTAATTAAATGAAAATGTGATTATTTTAATTTACAGCCTAGGTTAGTTTTTAAAAAACAAGTTAATTTAAAATGAATTATTAGGTGAGAGAGATTGTTAAATGAGGTGGAAGCTCTCTTATCTGAATGTTGTTTGTGTCTGTGCAGGGGCAGCAAGGAGCGTATCGGCGTAGTGATTGCAGCCTATATGCACTACTCCAACATCTGTGGTAGTGCAGATCAGGCGCTCGACAGATTCGCCATGGGCCGTTTCCTCAACGACAAGATTGGAGAGCTGGAGCAACCCTCGCACAAGAGGTAACTTTCTTTGACACGTACTAATCCTCGTACAAGAGGTAACTTTCTTTAACACGTACTAATCCTCGTACAAGAGGTAACTTTCTTTGACACGTACTAATCCTCGCACAAGAGGTAACTTTCTTTAATACGTACTAACCTTTGTACAAGAGGTAACTTTCTTTGACACGTACTAATCCTCGCACAAGAGGTAACTTTCTTTGACACGTACTAACCCTTGCACAAGAGGTAATTTTATTTTACACGTACTAACCTTTGTACAAGAGGTAACTTTCTTTGACACGTACTAATCCTCGCACAAGAGGTAACTTTCTTTAACACGTACTAATCCTTGCACAAGAGATAACTTTCTTTGACACGTACTAATCCTTGCACAAGAGGTAACTTTCTTTAACACGTATTAACCCTTGCACAAGAGGTAACTTTCTTTGACATGTACTAACCCTTGCACAAGAGGTAACTTTCTTTAACATGTACTAATCCTTGCACAAGAGGTAACTTTCTTTGACACGTACTTCATATCTTTACCCCAACACCACTGAGGTTGACTAACGTATATTATCCTATTATAAATATGGCGTAAGGGCTAGGCCTAAATAAAATTAGTTTTACTTTAATGAAACGTTAATTTACTTACTATATTTTTAAAAGTTTGAAATGCTCTATTAAATGTCTATCCATCCTCCACTTCAAGGTGTCACCAACTGACCTTTGATCAAAACGAATAGCTGGGGCGTTTATGTTTCATTTCTAAATATGAAAGAGAGAAAATAAATAATAATATATAATTGTTGTTATGAACATGCAGAATTTTATAGTTACACCAAAGGTGAGTTTATTTTAAGTCACCTGAGAGTCAGACTAAACCAAATTTACACTTTGGTCTTTGTGCAAGAACTAGCCACTAGTATTAGCAGTGCGTTCTCATCTGAGTAAACGTTAAGTACCCGCAAAGTGGGGTCGGGAGTCGGGAATAGATAAACGCGCTACTCACATTATGATGTCATTTCCTGAAAAAGCATCTACACAACTTGTGGTTTTTTTTACAAGCAAATCAACGGCACTAGTCGATTCGTGATTCGAGGGATGGTAAGTGATAACTAGTAAAAGTTACCAGATCTACTCTTTATGTATCCATTCGCCAAACCATATGATACGCAAGACCATATAAGCCCCATTGATTTGTTGTTACTTTTGGCTGTCAAAACTTTCACAGCAAACAATTTGTTTTTAATTAGATTTAGATTTTTCTTTTAACCACGCGAACTTATGAAAATAACCGTTTGTGTGTTTCTTTTTTTGTGAAAGCGTCGTCGGTGGCTCACACAAACTAGAACTTTTAAAAGGCTGCATTCTCTTCACAAATTAAGATGGCGAACTAGACTAAATTAAAGCTGTTGATGACGTCATACAGATGGTTTTCAGCTATGTTTATGCACATCTGTTTAAAATATATATATATTTTGAAACTAGTATTTTGTATGTCTCTTTATCTAAGTTATAAAAAAATTATATATATATTTTGGTGGCCAGTTATTAGAAGATATAGATAAAAGTGTGAATATAATAATTCTTAAGGTTTTATTTCATGCACTATAATACCTCTTGCTGCCCCAACAGCGAAACAAAAACTATAATAGTTTTATTAATATTAGTTGTTCTTTCATTAAGCTACGAAAAAGCCAATCATACATTAATCCTTGGGGTAGTATTACTAGAAGCGTTTGATAACACTTTTGACTGATAATACAGTATTAATAAGAAAATAATAATTATTTCCACATAGGTTGACATTAGTGACGTTCAACCAATGCTTGCATTAACAATCTTCTGATAGCTGTCAGTAGCTATCCAACACTCGTATGCTGAATAAACTGTACCAATGAGCATCTTCTCAGCATATTCTCGGGCTAGTTCTTACATTTGACCCTTAGACCACGTGCAGATGCAGATGTTCAAGCCTCACTAGTAGACGTCAACATGTTTCTCTGTCTCTCTGCAGATATGTGGAGTATTTCTCCGGGCTTCTGTCGGGAAACATCCGTATCAACTCCGCCCCACTATACCTGACCCACGTGACAGTGCTAGGAGCACCCTCCTTCGAGGTGGCGGCTGACGATGGCAGTGGTGGGGGCGGCTGCAGAGCTTTCCTCAAGGTTAGTCTCCGTCTCACTTATACCTCGGAGACTGATTTCAGAACTTCCTTTCCAGCCAAGTGCTAGGACTATACTCGCAAGACAGGAGGAGGGGTTGACAGCTGCTTCGAGCTTGCATAGTAGGATTCTGGTAGGAAGAACAATATAATTATGGTAGTCACAAAAGAAACCAAATATAGTTTCAAATAGTTAGTTATACATCCATGATATTGGATCTGCAGCTGTCCAGCTTTGATAGTTACTGTAGTAGTAGGCCTAACCTTTCTTCTTACTAGAAATGAACTTTAACTTTTACATTTCATTGTATTGTTGAATAGTTTCTCTCTAGATATCAAAGTGTGTCAACAATTTTGAACGTGTTGATAAAACCAGTGCGCAGACGTAGACTGTAGGGAGTGTTTTTGTATCTCTCCAGGTGTATGAGAGACTGTAGTGTATTTTTTAGTGTGTCTCCAGGTGTATGAGTTACTTTAGTGTCTCTATTGTGCCTCTCCAGGGGTATGAGGTCCTGTAGTGTCTCTGTTTGTGTATCTCCAGGTGTATGAGGTCCTGTAGTGTCACTGTTTGTGTGTCTCCAGGTGTACGAAGGATTGTAGTATCATTGTTTGTGTATATCCAGGTGTACGAGGACCTGTAGTGTCTCTGTTTGTGTGTCTCCGGGTATATGAGGTCCTGTAGTATCATTGTTTGTGTGTATCCAGGTGTACGAGGGCCTGGTGCCTGTGTACACGTCAGGGGTGCACTCTGTGGCAGGCGGCACCCGCCAGTTCACGGTGAACGTGGCAGGGGAGAGGCACCGGCGAGGCCTGCAGCTCCGGGGAGACATCCTGCTCAAGTGCTACCACCGGTGCTATCAGGGTGGTATCGCCCCGCCCCCCTCGCACGCCCAAGGGGCTCAGGGTAGCAGGGAACTGGTGTTCAGCTGCCAGTTCCATACGTGCGCCGTCACCGACTACACGCTCAGCTTCACCCGCCAGGAGCTCGACCATGCCTGCAACGGTAACACTCTCTCCCTCTCTTTCTCTCTTCTCTAGCTCACATAGGGTGTGGGGGGAATGAAGACAAATAATTCATATTTAATTAGTGCGGGTTGTCGGACACCTTAGCTCAGTTGGTAGGGCAGCCACATCCACCCACTCATTTTAAGAGCCCGTCTCACCCCAGGGATGACAGTACTATTTTCATATGAAAGGCCTTTTATAAAATAAAAAAATGTGATCCGTGATCAAAGTTGATAACATTTCAGTTATTAGTCTAATTTCATAGGGATTGATAATATATATCAAAATTTACATATTTAGATTACATGAGCTGACGTATAAATACGTGAAAGTAGGTCTAGTTATTTGAATAAGTTATTTAAGGTTCTTTCTTTTAAAATGGGAGTTTAGCTTAGGTAGTCCTAGATAATAAATCTTTGTACCAGGCATTAAATAGGGTTGCGATTTTATTTATGCTACTTAAAAAAACAATGTAATTTAGACCATTTAAACTAATTTACAATAAAAAAAATTAAATACAAGAAAACTTTAAAATTATTGTCTAAAAATTAAAAAAAAAACTAAACTATTCAAGTTTTATTGCTGTCAAACAAAGAATGCAGGAAACTACACTATAATTCTTTTCAGGTTCGAGTCTAATTTCTAAGTTAATGGTTGCAAGATGGGCTTTTAAGGCACTGAGTAGAATTCTCGGTGAGGTTAGAAAATAATTGCTTAGGATGTACTATGTTTGTTATTTCATAAAGTGGTAAATTAAATGTTTTTTTGTTCTGGGCGTTGAGCTAGTCCTATAATTAAGCTAGTAGATAAATCACTAAGAGCCAGTGTAAGTATTAAATGCGAAAAACAATTTAATAAAGTATAGTTGCTATGGCCGAGTGGTCAAAGGGTCCGACCACAAGTCTATTAATACCCCAATTATACCTTATTGCAGTGGTTTTCAACCTGGGATATGTGTCATGTTTATTAGGGATATCCAAACATAATTTAGTATTGGAAAGCCATTCGTGTTTCTCCAATTTGATATAGTTTAAACCTAATATAATTTGTTCTTTTAAACAAGTCATCATCATCATCATCATCAACAACAACAACAACAACTGTTTCCTGCCTGTGGCAGGGTCAGTTTAATAAAATGCCTCCATCTTCCTTCATCCTTCCACCATTTTTCCTACTTTAATTTTGTCCATTCTTCTCCTCTCATTTGTACACTTTCTGTTATCTGCTCCTCTAATCTTTTTCTTGGCCTCCCTATGGTCTTTTTCCTACATACTTCAATTCCAGAATTTGTTTTGGCATCCTCTCTATTTCCATCCTCATTACATGCCCATACCATCTCAGTCTTTCTTCCTCTAATATGTCATGTACTCCCTGTACCCCCATTCTTTCCCAGATAACTTCATTCTTAATCTTGTTTCTCCTCATGACAGCTAACATGCTTCTCACAAACTTAATTCCCATGGTCTCCACTTTCCTTGTCTCTCTTACATTTAATGTTCATGTTTCTGCTGTGTATGTGACAATGTGTACAAGGTATGCCCAAGCAGGTCTCTTATGCACCTATAGAAAAACTTTCCCTGCTATCCTCTTCTCATTAAATTCTCTCTACTTCCACCGTTCCCCTCAATCAAACTTCCAAAATATTTTACATTCTGTACTTTTCTCAGCTCAACTCCATCCAACGTTATAGCTTTATTAGGCCTTACCCTCATCCTTGGCATTCCCATTACTTCACACTTTGCCATGCTAAATTTCATTCCACACTCTTTCAATTCTTTATTTCATTCCTTTAAACAAGTCCAGATCTCACTTTAGTTATGTGTCTTAAATATGATTCAAATATTAATTTTATATTCTCATTAATGTTTCGTCTTTCTTTTATGCCCAAGCTATAAATAAATTGGACAAAATTAGCATGTAAAAAATATTATATTTTATGCTTGTTTAATTAAATATTTCAATCAAATAATCTTACTTTCTTCCCAAGCTTGTTAGTAAGTTTAGTAAGGTATTCTAACATTTTTTATTTATTAAAAAAAATCAATATATATGGGTACTTAAGTAAATTATTTATGAATGAAGGGGTATACAACCAAAAATTGTTTGAAAACTACTGCCTCTGTTGGTACTATATTAGGGTTTGTAATTAGAAGCAATTTATCTTGGTTAGGTCACATGATAATATAATATTCTGTATAGAAAGTGCACTTGAAATATATTGAAATAAATAGTTTCACTGGTAGAGCTCAACAGCAGCGATTTCGACACGTATGCTCATCTTTGATGCTAAGAAGTTGAGAATTATTGGTTTGAATTCTGGATGGACACAATGGGTTGGATTTACCACACATCAATTTCAGTTGGTTTTTTATATCCTCTCACCGGATGAATACTATTACAGTTCATTATCATTCATAATGTTATCACTAAAATTATTGCAAGCTGAAGATAGCCTAAAAGGTCATTAAAACGGTTAGCAGTAAAAATTAAAACAAACTAGTACTTTTTTCCAAATATCGAAGAATATTTATTGTAGTTGAGAAAAATAAATATTCAATCTACATTTTCGCCTTTAGAATTCAACCTTTTTTGTTCATAAGCCTGTTTTCGTTGGGTCATGAAACGTTTATGAATTTCAGAAATTTTGTTTTTGTAAATAAAAAACCTTGAAAAAAATAGAAAGTGAAAAAAAAAATCCTGTCATGTCCCATTGAAACTAAATTGGTCGTGAACGTTTGTATTTCTAAAATTGGTTCACAGTTACAAATATTTTGGGAAGCACTAGCCTAGACCATTGGCATTCAAGCTGGGGTATGTGAAGACATCTTAAAGGGGATATGTAAAAATTTATATATATATATACACACACAAATCTGTATTGATATAAATATTTCTCATTTAAAAATTATCATTTAATATATTATTTTATATTAAACTTACTGTATTTATATTGGATGTATATTATATAATATGTATAGCTTGCATTATGCAGCAACTTTGAAAGTACAAAGTTGAAAATAAATTATATCTGGGGGTGCGCTAACAAAAAAGGTTTACTACCACTGCTGAAGTCTTGAGCCTTCGGGCCATAGTAAACGCCCCACACCCCCACCCCCTCAATCCAATATATTTCCCAAGGAAAATGTACTGGATCCTCAGTAGTTGAAATCCTGGCTAGGAGTTTGACATGGTGGCCCAGAGTAAGACTATAATCAGGGCGTGACCTCCTCAACTACACCTGCCCATGTCATGGTGTTGTTGATGTCTGAAAATAAGGGTTGTGTTTCCAGACCTGAGGTTCCCCTTGGATGGAGCGGTAGAGCTCCACTTCTCCCCCACCCCTGAGGTGAGGCTTCCATCCCCTGCGCCCACACCTGCTGTACCTGTCCATCTCACAGATGACCCAGTCACACGATGGGACAGCTACGAGAACATCACCCTCCTGGAATCGCCGGACTCAGAAGGAGATGATGACGGTCAGTGCTACACATGTTAACATTGTTTACTGTCATTTTATCATTTTAGACATAAAAAAATCTTCTCTTATTTTCTTGAAATAATGCACTATTATAAAATTGCTGAAACGCAATAAAGAAGATATGTGAATTTATTGTTACAAACATTAACACTTATTTATATATCTATCTTACAGCTGTCAAAATTGACTTTATTTTAAAAGTTATAGCTGCAGAACATGGCTCGCTATATGAATAAACATAAGTTTCACTGATTATTTAAATTGTCATCTAAAGTTATACCTAACGTGATTACAATAATTATGCCTCAATTTTCTTAAAAATTGACATTTCTGATATCTAAAAAAAGTACCAAAATCTAATTTTATATGTTCATAATTATGTCGATTCATGTGATCTGAAGCTCTCACTTTTGATGGATATTATTAATACCTATAAAAGAACAAAATGTTATCAATGTTGAACATTTCTAGGTGTTTTGCCGCCCTAGGCGAGAATTGAAAAATGCCACCCCCTCCTTTTACTACCATCACTTACTCTCTCTCTCTCTCTTTTATATGAAACATAAATCGCACTAACCAACCGCCTCCCTCCAGCGCTCGGCAGAGATGAATCAAGGTCATGACATATGTTTGTTTACGTTTTGTACTCAGTAGCGGCTCTTTGCTTTCTTACATTTGAGGCAGGTAGAGGCAATGTTTACATTAGTCAACGTAAACACTTACTAAGTAATTGTTCTGTATGTTTTGAAACCAATTTGATGTTATAATTTTTCCTCTATTTCATTTTTTTTTCTCCTAATTTGCTCAATTTTTTCATTGTTTGATTTCAAATTAAAATATTTGCCTCCCTAGGCGGCCGCCTAGTCTTGCTTGATGGTAGAAACAGCCCTAATGTTGAACACAAACACATTTTTGGAATTTTCTAAAAGGTGCTTCAAATGTTCATTCATAAGAAAATCAAGGTGTATAGGGATAGGAATATTTAGTAATTGTCTTTATCTTAGCACACACACTCACTTATCAACAAAATGTGATAATTAAACTTCATTAAATATTTAATAAGATAAAAAGTGATGGTCTCAATATACATTTAGTGTTACCTTGATAAGTGAAAATAATTAACATACATGCCCTAACTCTGGTACGCGAACCCCCGAACCCCCCTCCCCTCTCTGACCTCTAGCCTAGCCCCCCCTACCCCCCGGAGACTAGACTAGTGAATTTTATTATTAACTTTTTTCTATGATAGTAAGTCTAATAAACCATTTAATGCACATTTTGACGTGCTGTCATGGGTCTATATAATCCTTTTTTCTCTTTGCTATGGCTTTGCTTAGCCTACTATTAACGCTATATTAAAATTAGGAACATCTGTCATACTTTATAAGATAGGAAATATTTTTCTTTTTTTTACATGAAGGGCTGAAATTAGTACCTTGGTCTCCAAAGGTTTACAAAAGTTAGACCAGCGTTCCGAAAGGGCGATGCCAGTTAGACCATTGCTCCAAATAGGGTACAATAGCTAGACCATGGCTCCATAAGGGTAACATTAGCTAAACAATGGCTTCGAAAGAGGTATACACTTGTTAGACCATGGTTAAAAAAGGGGTACATTAGTTATACCATGGCACAGGAAGGGGTGCTTTAGTTAGACAATGGCTCTGAAAGGGGCGTGTTAGTTAGACCATAGCTACAAAAGAAGTATGTCAGTCCATGGCTTCAAAGGGGGTAGATTAGTTTGACCATTACTCCAAAAGATATATGTTAGTTAGACAATGGTCCGAAAGGGGTACATTAGCTAGACAATATCTCTGAAAGAAATATGTTGGTTAGTTAGACCACTGGTATTCAACTTGGGCTACATGAAAACATCTTAGGGGGTATGTATAATTTTAAAAAATATTTATAAATGGATTATAGACTATATAATAATTTGCAAGGGCGTGGAAAATAAATGTTTATAGAGGGTGGAGGGAGAAGGTTTGCTAGAAAATATTATTATACCATTAGGCAATAAAAGTATGCATATTTATATACAGATTATCCAAGGAAAAGGGGGGGGGGTCGTCTGGAACCTCCAACCCCTCCCCTTTCTATGTCCTTGATAACCTGCATTATGCACCAACAAATTTGGGGATACAAAGTCGAAGAGAAAGTAAATCAGGTGGAACGCAAAAAAAAAAGAAGTTGAAACCCATTTACTTAGACCATAGCTTCAAAAGGGGTATGTTAACCATACCATAGTTTCAAAAGGGGTATGTTGGTTAGACTCTTGCTCCGAAAGAGGTACGTGAGTAAGACCATGGCTCCAAAAGTGGTATGTTGGCTAGACCATGGCTTCAAAAGTGGTATGTTGGTTATACTATGTCTTCAAAGGGGGTATGTTGGTTAGCCCTGGCTTCAAAATTGGTACATTAGTAAGACAGACCATGGCTTTAAAAGGGGTACATTAGTAAGATGGACCATGGCTTTAAAAGGGGTACATTAGTAAGACGGACCATGGCTTTAAAAGGGGTACATTAGTAAGACAGACCATGGCTTTAAAAGGGGTACATTAGTAAGATGGACCATGGCTTCAAATTAAGGAGTATGTTGGTTATACCATAGCTTCAAAATGGGTACATTAGTAAGGTAGATCACAGCTTCAAAAGGGGTATGTTGGTTAGACCGGTTTCAAAAGGGGTACATTAGTAAGACAGACCATGGCTTAAAAATGGGTTTTTTTGCCAGCCCTTGCTTCAAAAGGGGCATGTTAGTTAGACCATGGGTTCAGAAGGAGTACATTGATCAAACCATGTCTTCAAAAGGGGTACATTGGTTAGACCATTGCTCCAAAAGGGGTACGTTAGTAAGACCATGATTATAAAGGAGGTAAGTTGGTTAGAGCATGGATCCTAAAGGAGTATGTTGGTTAGACCATGGCTACAAAAGGTGTGCATTGGTTAGAACATTGCTCTGAAAGGTGAATGTGGCTGGCAAAAGTTTAGGACACGCTCCACTAATGCATGCATAATAATATGCATAGCGCAATTTTCTTACTAACAACCTTTTGAGAGGTCTTTTTCATGCCAGGAAAAAATCCCTTCCAGATGGTTCTTTTTAATAAATTCAGACTATATTTACCACTCACATACTGGCACTTTTTATCAACATTATTTTACAGTTAAAATGTAATATAAAAAGTAGCTCAACATTAAATAACAAGTGAATACTGGCACTTAGTAGAGGACAATCCTCCATAACTTAGTATTAGTGCTAACTATCCAAGTTTCAACTCCTACTTCCAGCTGCTATTTTTCAACCTCACTAGTTTAGAATAGAAATTATAAACAATCTCACTTAAAAACAAAGTGTATAGTTTCCTATATAAATTAAAATATTATTACTAACATCATAACTAAGAAGAAAAACAATTTGTTGTTGACAAGTTTAATTGATTGAATGTAATAAAGGAGCAATTTTCATCATTTTACATGTAACTTGTGTGAATATGGTGAACATTTTATTACTTTCTGTAAATGCATATCTAAATATAATTTCTAGACACTGCTAATACATGACAAAATGGAATGTATCTTTTTAAAATAATTAATATGACAAAATCAATAAACTACTCTCATATATTTTTTCAAACAAACAAACACTTTTATTTAACTTGTGAAACACTCCTCCTATACTTATTTTAAATAAAATCGCAAAAATAATATTTTTTTATTTGAATTTTCAAAAATATGTCAATTTGAGGGTTAGAATTATTATAAGAAATGTTTCTAAATATGTCTGGCCTCTTGATCTAGTTTTCAACATATCAGGCTGCTAATATAGAGTTCCTGGGTTCGATTCCTGGCAGAACCATTGGTATTTTTCCTGCTGTGGAATCGTTACTATGGTTGCCCTGGTCTGGTTAGTTAGGCTTAAATTGGGCTTAAGACTTCTACTGGCACCATATAATTATCATAATTATTATCACATCATCTCATCGGGGTGAAGTAACCTATATGGTGCCCCAACCTCAGACGATAGATACATAACCACCACTGTCAGTAGAAGACCAGGTATGTCTAAACGAGAAACTCTGAGGACGTATGCTTAAAATAAAGTCTAAATATCAAATTTGTATAGAATCCATAAAAACCATTTCAGCTTTAAGCCCGGGCATAGAAAAACAATTTGGGAAAAATAAAATTCTGCGAAGCATGCTTTTTTTTATTCGGAGGCACATAAAAGTTAAGATTCATCATAATCTCGAGTTTGAAAATTTTACAGATTTATATACTTTCTCTAAATGAAAAAATAAAATGAGATGTCACATCATGTTCAAGTTTAGTCAATAAACCACAAAAGGTAGCTGTAAAAAAACCTTTGTATATCTCCTTGAACTAGCTAGACTCTCCTTGTGTGAATAAAGTTGACATTATGAAGGAAAAAAGATATTTTTATCATCCTGAATGGAACTTTCTTATCAGTGACATGTTCATGAATGAAAGAAACAGTTTAGTGTGTGTGTGTGTGTGTGTGTATGTGTGTGCATGCATGTGTGTGCATATCTGGTAAATAACGTTATGTGACAGTCGAGGGATAGCTTGAGTGAAAGATACTATGTTGCGAGACTGTTTGCTGCGCCAAGAAGTTACATCTTAGTGGATCGTGTATTTGTGTGTTTATGTTTTGTCAATTTATTGAAATATTTTTTAAAAGTAATATTCCCATAATGTCTATCAAAGCTTCACAAATTTTCCAAACAGGTAATGTGGTTTGATTACATTTCTTTGTTCAATGAATCGATCTAACTTATTTACTTAAAAAAGGTATTTTAAGAGAAAATGTTTTTTATATGTGACAAATTCAAAATGTATGCTGCATTTGAAAAGTATCAGTGAATTGGAAAGTTTTTTTAGTGGGATCTTTTGTTGATTACCTCTGTCTAAAAAACTTAGATTAATGGCCATGGGCTTCTTTGTGCTGAGCAAATGATAGCCTCTATCCATGTAAGTTGGCACTATCTTCGCCAACAGACTTATCGTTTGGTTTGGCTCGATTGTGAGCTGCCGCCATGCTGTGGTTTTTTTTATTGGTGACATCTCCAAAACAGTATAGGCAAAAAATAAATCTGTTTACGTGCTAAGGGGTCCACCTACCGGAATGCTGAGACAGATTTCAGATATGTATGAATCCCGTATTATTTAAGAAGGATTTTTTTTAAAACATGGTTCACATAAAAATGTATATGGGGGAGGGAGGCGAGGAAGGTATAAAAATGTCCCTATTGTATTAAAAGCCTCCCATTTGAAGTTTTAAATTTTTCCGATAATGTTTCAGAAGGTGACATTTGATTTTTAACATTGCTTTATGCTAATTGTCGCAGTTCCGCAAATGGTGATAAATAGATCTACCCTTGATCACACAAAATAGGTCATTTACCAATTAATAGGTTCATAAAAGACAGCTTCAAGATAATTTGGGATTGATTTAATGATTTTTGAAGTTTCATAACGTTCATTCTCATAAGAAATTTCCAAGTGCAAGAATATTTCTCTTCAAGTAGACCATATTGATTACTTCGATATGTGATATAGTTGTATATAAATACTATGCTTGCTTCTCTAGAACACTTTTTCCCCAAAATGACTAGATATCTACAGATATTAGTCTTTAATTATGGTACACCTAAGTAATATGTGTGATATATTACATACTTTTAATTTGTTTTTAAGAAGATGCCAACTTAATTATGTTTTAAAATAAAAGCGTTGATAGTTAGTAACCTTTATTTGTCATATGTGTCCTAGGTCAAAATTTATTTTCAAATTCATTATATATTTTTATTTGTAAATGCCTAGTTTTTTTGTGTTTTTTTTTGACCACGGGCTTCATGCATATTCACACTAATAGAATAAGAATGAGGAATATAGAATTTAAGAAGAAATGCAACCACATTGGGGTGATCGAGAATGGGAAACCATTTAATAAAAAACATCTTCGATATTAATTAGGAATTCTAGCCTAGACCCCCACAGTCACCAATAAACCATACGAGGCGGATGCCTTAGCCTGCATGCCCAGTCACGTTGGTACAAATTTATTAAAACTATCTCCAAACAATTGCTAAATTTCACTTTTATCAAATATATTTTTAAGTTAGTCTAGAACTATAAGTAATTTAGGTACTACCCACTTCAGTGGCTGAATGGTCTAAGGTGTTCATGTTCATGCTTTCACTTTCATGTTAGATTGGCCTTCTTATGATGATCAGGGTTCGAATCCTGGCTGGGTCTACTGGTGGCTTTCCTAAATAATTTACCACTCTCCTTCCACGCAAATGAGGCTAGATTACTTCTCAAATGCTTCCTTTCTCATCCCTACCTCATTAGAGTAATTATCATATATGATATAACATCAACAAGTAGTAAGACAAGGTGATAAAAAAAAGAGGTATCTGTAGTAAATAATATAGTTAAAATGTGGTATGGATAAAGTTTTGTATATTTATAATATAACCATGTGATAAGTAATAAAATATTATTGGGTGTAAAGTGTAAGTGATGGAGTTAAGAGTTCCTGACTCTGTCCTACCAGACCAGGGGTCAATATTCCAACCGAAGATTATTTTTCTTGTTAGTTATTTTATTATCTCTCCGAAAAATCTATTATGCATTTCACTAAGTGACCCTTATAATTTATTCTCTTATTCTAGCTAGTGGAAGTTGTGGATACTACAAATGGATTAAGACACTTTTAAATAAAAATAAATTTAAAGTAGTTAAGCATAAGAATGAATCAGAAGACATAATTCATGACATGTTAACGCCAAGCTAATCGTCACTATTTATGTGCACAGGTGCCAATCGCCTGCAGAAATGGGGGAAATTCCCGTGTCTGTAAAAAACAAGGGAAACACTGAATATTTTCAAAATGAAAACTGGGAAGCTTTATGAATCTGGGATACTTAGCTCCAGGCTTTCTAAGCCTTTGTATGGACAAAATTAAGTCGAAATTACTAACGCTGATTCTAACACATTGCTTAGCGCCCTCCCTCACACACCCATCACTCCCTTTAAATATTGGGCTGCAAAACTACTTCAGATATTTCTCATCTAAGCTCAAATCGTCATTTTCTAAAAACACACTACGCGACTTCACACTAGTGAATCTTGTAAAAAATTAAATTTGATTTCTTTCTTTTTCAATCTAAGTTGTCTGGTAAAATGGGGATTCTTCTGTAAAGTATAAAAACCACAGAGATTTTTTTTTAGTAATAAAATATTGACAGTCTTGATTTTGTAAGACAAATCCCACTCAAAGCTTTGTGATGTAACGAAACTTTGCTAGAAGAGCTTGTCCGATAGCGGAAATAGGACGCCAACGGTTGAGAATGTATTAGAGACCCTGAGGTTATACTATCCTTGTAGCTGGCATGTTGTTAGAGATGCCTAAGAGGAGAGGTTTCGCAACTGGTTACAAACCTGTTGGAAAGTTCTGCTCAATTCTCAAACCTACGTATTCTTGTTGGCCTACAATTGATTGGTAAAAATCTTTTCACAATGTCACCTTGAAATCGGAGTAAATATTGGGGGAAAAAAAGTAAAGCAAAATTTAATTAATCTAATTAAATATTACCCGCTTCAGTGGCCGAATGGTCTAAGGCGTCACTCTCATATTAAACTGGCCTGCTGATTGAGATATTTGGGTTTGAAACTAGGTCGGGTTTACTGAGGGTGTTTTTTCATGGATGGTTTCCCAATCTTCTTTCAGGCAAATGGTGGTAAATTACCTCTAAACCTTTTCCTTCCCCATCCCTTCCCCATTAGAGCAATTATCATAATATATGCATATAACCTAAACATCTTACAAAGTAAAGTTAAAAAGAAAGCTACTTTAAATTTTATTTAATGATTTTTTACTATAGTAAAACACTTGTTACAAATCCTTGTCAGAATTATTTTAGATAGTTCTACCCATTGATGCCCATTTGACCCTTTCATTAGACACGTATCGAGACATTTGCGCCTCCCTCACTTCCCCCACCTCCCCAAGGTAATTGAAGGTGGGCTTTTTTTCTGTGATGCCCACCTTACAAGTCCAGGCTATCCATATAGGAAGGTATAATTTAAAGGGAATGTACCCTCATTTGCATGGAGGGAGAATGAAAAACCATTAAGGGGGGAAAACTCATTACACCTGGCTGTGATTCGAATCCCAACCTCCCTGTCATTGATGAAATAAATTAGACTAGAATGACGCCTTTGTATGCGTGCCTACTGATGTGAATGAGGTGGTCTCTTAAATATTTATAATAATCCACTTGAAGGCTCCAGATCAATAAGGGAGATATGCCATTTATAAAGTTAAATAGTTATATTGATAACACCTCACAAAGTCCCTTGATAAAATTTCACCTTTTATAATATATAAACTTTTTTTTGTGGCCAACATTGACAACATTTTACCGCCTTATTTTATGAGTTTCAATTCATAGATAGGTATTAATAATAGTACCTATCAAAAGTGACAACTTCAGATCCTTCCTATGAAAAGTGGACTGTATAAGAGATTGTACGAGGTTGCACAGCTGTCACTCGGATCTGGACCGAGTCAGTCGTATATGTTGTTGTAGCTTAGTAGATCTTGAGTTCGACTCTCAACCACTGCTTTTTATAGCGAACAGTATTTGACATATTTTGAGAGTTTCATTTTGTAAGGTTTTTTTTCCATGCTTGTAATTTTAATTTAAAATAGGCTACCCAATCTTAAGTTGAAATTAATATTTTTTAAGTTAACTTAAAGAAATTATATTGACAAAAAATAGCCACAGGTAAAACAACAGTTATAATAAAACGAATTTTGTTTCTTAAGTGACACAAATGTTAGTTTTTATCCCAAAAAAATGGTGTAGCCTGTATATTAATTTATATCGCCCTCTATTTTAGTCAAAAATATTAAAGCGTTATGATAAGTTCTAGTTTGATTTTCTGTTGAGGTTGAAATTTAGTATTTATGTGTTATGAAAGCGTTGGATATTCTGACTTAAGATGGGGTGCTAGTGAGCGTGAGTTTAGGGCAGTATTTTCGAAGTTTTATAGATTTTGGCCAAAAAATGTTTATGCTATAAAAATTGCAAAATTAATGCACTAAACTGGTGCTCACTAGCACCCCACCTTAAGCATAAGAGCTGTCTGTATCTTACCCTATGAACTAACTCTGAAGCTGTTTGGAAGGGGAGTTACAAGCTCTTAAGGTATCCTTTGCACTTATGACACTGAAAAAACACATTTATAATTTATGCTGATGATTTTATGATGACATACACACATAATCATAAATATATACATATATGTGTGCATAGTTTATTTTAAATTGGAAGAAGGATCTGAATTTTTTTCAGGTTCTTCAGATAAAAAAAACATTTTTTTTTCCATCGTGTCTTACTGCCCGTCCGGGATGTATACATTTTAATTACATTAGTGGGGTGATGAAAAGAAAGGTACAATTATTTAGAACCATTTTTTTTCCATCGTGTCTTACTGCCCGTCCGGGATGTATACATTTTAATTACATTAGTGGAGTGATGAAAAGAAAGGTACAATTATTTAGAGCAGAAAAAAAAATCACCCTCACTACACCTGACCGGGATTCAAACCGCGGCTTCCACGTCACCGACAAAACACACTAGATGAGGCTAAAAATTTACCCCTTACTTCCCTCCCATAATATCGCAAATAATCTTAATAAATCCAAGACATATGAAGTATAATAACTATAACAGATATAATGTAGAGATCACTGAGATGACGTGTATAAAGCAGTTATTCTCAACCAGGGTTCCGCAAGAATTTGTAAAAGTTTGCTTTTTATTGGTCTGTCCATAATTTTTGGACAATGTGGAAAATATGTTAAGAGAACTCGTGTATCGGAATAATATGAATAAAAGAGCGCCGATAATAATGTTAAAAGTGAGGATAGTAATATATTTTCAAGTAACGAACGACAGTAATTAGCGAATAGAAATAGGCAATAAACTTGCTTGAAATATTGTATTCAAAGGTATAAGTTACTTATTATTTACTAACTTTACTAGTATACACGTATATTTTGTAATTTATCCATATCGAACCTAATATTATATGTCAACCAGGTAGGGTTTCCCCGAGANNCCCCGAGATCTATACTAAATATTTTAAGGGTTCCTACAAACAAAAAAAGGTTGGTAGTCACTAGTCTAATGCATAGGACTAATTTTAAGACTAGACCTATAGACTTATGACTCGCTACGCACATTAAAGTAACCTCTAAAGTTCCAGATTGTTAAAAAAAACGCAGAAATAATTGCTTCTATACATTAAATGTGAAGTGCTCCACTTCAAAGTACATTTCCTGAGTGAGTCGCTGCTTCATCTACTTTTCTTTTTAAAAAACCTGTGGAACTCTCTGTCATAAGATATTTCTTTTTTATTTGTCGTTTGAAATTTTAGATTCATGGCATCGGGCGTTTAAAGATAAAGTAAATATATTTCAATAATGTTTAGTTAAAAACGTTCTGACCTACTTCCACAATAGCATTTCCCACGCATGGTTTGAAAGTAATGAGGAACTATGGAGTGTTTCTATGGGAGCCCAAGACTTTGAATTAAGAATAAAATTCAAATCTTTGCTTATTAACTTGAGTTGATTCCGTATCACTATATAGTGCTTTGAAAATTTTTAAACCTATTATGAATCAAATACATTATTATAGTAATAAGTTTTTTTAATCGGATCCTAAAATGTTATTACTGTATTAATTTGTTCAAATCCAATCCAATTTGAATAGACTGTTTTAATAAATTGTTTGTATTTGGATAGTCATGTCCAATAAAATAATCGTTTTTAAATAATTAATATATTATTAATTTGATTAAGTTTGTAATTCATTATCGTCAACTTAAACAAGGTGGGTTCCATTAAAATAAAATATAAACACTGTCACATTATAACCTTAAAATTTTATTATGGAATTGTTATCTATATTTTATTAGTGGATCGATGTTTCATTTTTTTATTTTTTTATATATTTTTCTAAAGTTTGATTTTTAGATTAGAATTTTGAACATCCAATTCTGGAATTTACTAAGATACGAAATTTCAAATACATTTCAGAATTTTTAATCCCATTAAAAATCTTTCAAAACATTGAGGTTCGGAATTTCGAATCTGATGCGAGTCTTTCAAATATTAATAATCTGATTCGTATTGTCACAGGCTTAGTTCGTAGCCCAGCAAATGAACCTCCCACAGAACACTCGTTATAATATCTGACCTCCACTCGGCTAAAAGTTAATTTGCAAGTGTAATGGGTGTTAGACGAGCTGTGGGCTCACCGACTGCACGCGCAATTTAAAAAGGACGGGCTCATGCAGTGCTGCTCAGCATGACACCCAAAGTCCAACTGAATGTTAAACTCATACATCCATGTCACGCTTTGTCCTTGGAGGCAGGGCTGACCAAGGCATTGTCCAGCAGACAATATTACCCTCTTTTATTTTATCCCTGTGCTCCGAGAGAATTTGGAGAATGTGCACCCTCGTTTTGCGTGAATTATTATTATTACCACGTCTTACTACCCATTCGGGTTATACGCACTTACGCTAATGTGCAATGGTAGGGTGATTGTGAGATGAAATGGAGGGCCTACAGTTTAACGTGGAATCCGAACCACGGTAGAGGCCTGGCATTCCACACATTCACAAGTTGTGATTAATACACGTCTTGTCAGAGGTGAAGGAAGGGTTTGGAAATTTGATAAATCTGTGCCGGGACCGAGGATTGAACCCCGGACCCTCAGCACAGAAGTCTGACACCTTACCTCTAGACCACCAGGTCACCTTCCTTGTGTGTTAATTTTTTTGTGTGTTGGTTGTTTATATTCTCATTTCAATAATGTACACCTCAAAACTTTCCCGAATAAACTGATTTTCCAATCATTTTGGCTAAGTGTTAATTTATCAGAGGAACTAATATATATATTAAACAAGGTTAAAACAAGTGTTACGCAATAAAGCACTACAGAGACTTTTCCACTCTTTTATCTAAATCATACTTATAGCTCATAAGATATGTTGAATTAAATAATATGCGTTGTTATAGAAACATAATTGCTTTTCACCAAAGAGCATACATGAAACATAGACACTTATATAAACACATTATTTGTTTTGTGCATTTTAACTAAATTTATATTTCCCAAACTCTATTTAAAAGTTAGACACCTTAGCTCAGCGGGTATCGTGACTGTCTACTGTGCTAAGGGTCCTCAGATCGATTTCTGGCATGGATGAAAATTGTTATCATTGGTGAAATGTGGGTTTACCCTTTCACAGTGATGCATCAACGGCCAAAGGCTGATTGTGATTAATACACGTCCTGTTAGAGGGGATGGAAGGGTTTGGCAATCAGATAAATCTGTGCCAGGACCGAGGATTGAACCCCGGACCCCTAGCACAGAAGTCTGACACCTAACGCTAATGTATAATGGTAGGGTGATTGTGAGATGAAATGGAGGACCTACAGTTTAACGTGGAATCCGAACCACGGTGGAAGTCTGGAATTCCACACATTCACAAGTTGTGATTAATACACGTCTTGTTAGAGGTGATGGAAGGGTTTGGCAATCAGATAAATCTGTGCCGAGACCAAGGATTGAACCCCGGACCCTCAGCACAGAAGTCTGACACCTTACCCCTAGACCACCAGGTCATCGTTGTCCTCGAAACAAACCTAGATTATTAAGTTTCATTTTATTTGCATTTTCACATCATGTAAAAACTATTCGCTATTCACAATTTGATTAAACATGGTGGGTTATTTTTTCCATTACTGTTCGATTACACATATTTTATTTTTTAATTAATTTGAACTCTGATATTTTATATTATTAGAAATGTGTGCGTACGTTTTTACTTTTACCCTCATAAATTGGCGTGCGGGATTAGGGGAAGGGGGACGCACGGCGTGGAAAATTCTGTGAACCACTACTTTAGCCCATTCAACCACCGAAGCTAGTTAAAATGAGTTATGACCCTAGATTTATAGTGTGGACACCCTTGTTGCATGTATCTCACCCATGCTCTCGTCTGAATATCGTTATCATCTTGATGAGGTCGAGATTTATTGTTGTAGGTTAATGGATTCATTTGTGTTGGTGTAGTGTCACGGATGGATGGAGGAAAATATCTCTTTTCGCAACTTTAAAAAAACCATTTATAGGCCATTCTCTTTCATGTAGGTAGTCATTTGTGTTTTACAATTTTAGTCTTCAATTTGTAGGTTCAACGCCGGGACATTTTAGCTACTCATGGTCTTAAATGTTTTTTTTTATGTTGATGGATTAAATAGCTAAATTTATTATTTTCGTTAATTACGGTTATAGCTGCCTCTAAATATCATATTATTTAAATTGAAAAAATGACGGACACGGGAATTGAAACAGGGTCATTTGGCTTAGAACGTCAGTTCCTGGATAGCTCAGTGGTTAGAGCATTGGCGTACTATGCCATAGGTTTCGGGTTCGATTCCTGTGCCCAGGTTTCATTTTTCAATTCAAAGAATATATTTTTATTTGTTTAATATTCTTTCTTTTTTACCTGATTCAGTGTCCGAACGGTCTAACTCTTAAGACATCACTCTCGTGTTGGACTGGGATACCAAGGAAATTCTTGTTGGGTCTATTGAGGATGGTTTTCCACTCTCCTTCCACCCAAATGTTGGTAGATTACCTCTGAAATTCTTCCTCCTCCCTACCCTATTAGAGTAATTATCATAAATGCGTATTACCTGAACAGGTAGTGAGACGCGGCGATAAAAAATATATAAAGGTTTTTTTTAAATATATTCATTCAATTATTGTATTTATTAAGATTTCCTCTAAAATTCTAACTTCCTTACCCCTGATTTATTATTATTATTTATTATTATTTATTATTATTATTATCATCATCATCATCATCATCATCATCATCATCATCACGTCTTACTACCCGTTAGGGTTATACGCACCTACGCTAATGTGTTATGGTAGGGTGATTGTGAGATGAAATGGAGGACCTATAGTTTCACGTGGGATCCGAACCACGGTGGAGGCCTGACATTCCACACATTCACAAGTTGTGATTAATACACGTCTAGCGTAATTTATACGAGCAAATAACTCGACCGAACACTAAAACGAGGCTGAAAAAACCCCATTTATATTGAATATTTAGAAAAATAAAATTGAATTTTAAATGAATTGAAGTTGGACAAGTTGTATTAGATTGATGTGAAAAAACCTAGATATGTAATATAAATATAACATATATGCACAATATTTAAAAGATATTTGTAGAAGATTTGGTAATATTAATTACAAGTTATGTTACAATTTAATTGA
>CABFWB010003041.1:58023-89509 GCA_902151455.1 Timema bartmani
GAAGCTGTAACCTCGTTGATTAAAATGGTTCAATCTTCTTGCACACATTTCGCGAGTGAGTGATTGATGAGCTGTAATGAAGAGTGGCTTGTTCTCGGGACCGTCTCGGCCCACGGAAGGGGGAAGGAGGTGGGTTTGTTTGCACATCAATGAGTCTTGTTGTGACGCTACCCAATTTGAGTTTCAGTACTTGATGATGATGATCATGATGATGATAATGATACTCATCCGATGCTCAACAACCTACTTGCCTTATTGTGCTGATTTAAATTGACGTATTTCAGTTTCTTGTGCCTTTGATGAGTGAAAAAAAACATGTGTATGGTTGCGATAAGAACTCTGCTCGTTGCACTCCGGCAAAACAGGTCAAAGCTTTAATCACCCACCGATACAAGTATAGAATGGCGCTTCTAAATTTATTTATTACTCCTAAAGTGTGTGTTTGTGTATGTTAGTAGGTAGTTGATACCATTTCGAATTAACTCTAATGTGATATCTCTCAATCGGCTTAATATCTGCTTAACTGATGCCAAGGGTACCCGGTTAGATTCCCAAAGAGGGGCAAATATTTTTGCAGGATTGTGTTGTTCTCATTAATGAGGAAGTTCTAAACTAAATTAAATAAAACGTACATGTATTGGCATGGATGGAGAGTATTAAACCAGTTAGTAAAAACCACCCAAACGGGATTCAAAGTCCGACCTCCCAGTCATTAGCAATCCAGTAGGGTGCTAATTTGGGAACTCCCTACACCCAAATGTGGGCACGTTTCTTCATTTATTTTACCTTGGCTTAGTTAATAGACACGCGTATAGCACTAACAGGTAGTGACAGACGCTCTAAAAATATATTTTAAAAAATATTTTCTAACTATAGTCACATCCAAATTTTTGAGATTGCGCATACAGACACACTGATATTAATGTGGAATGAAAGGGGACAGGAGCAAAGGTAAGCCTAAGTGTTTTTGCAGTTTTCATAGCAAACAATTTGTTTCGGTAAAATAAATCAAATATCGCGCCAGTAGAAATAGTTCAGTCCATACAAAGTAATCTCAAGTTCTCAAAACGCTCTCAATAGACTAGACTGCCGATGACAGGGAGATCGGGTTTCAAATCCCAATCGGGTTTACTGAGGGTGGTTTTTCCTTAATGGTTTTCCGCTCTCTCTCCCCACACAAATTCGGGTACACTTCCTCTAAGTTCAATCTTTCTCATACCTAACTCATTAGAGTAATTAATACAAATGCGTATAGCCTGAACAGGTAATAAGGCCGTGCTTAAAAAAAAGTTCTTAAACATTTGTCTCGAGCACACTAACATTTGATGACAACATTTTTAATTGAAGAGAAAAAGTTATCATCAAATTCTAGCACACTCTTTAACTATGGAAGGAAAATTAAAATCTATGTTTCTACTGGAGAAATATTTTATTTATTTTGCTTAAAAATCTTTTTGCTCTTAAAACTACAAGAATAGTTTACCTTATGTTATAACTAGTCATACCTTCCATCCCACCTTAATACACCTTAATATTACAATATACATATTAAAGTGAAACCATTTCAATTATATTATGAAATTGTCATAAGCGAGCAACATTGATGTTTTAGTCCTAAACTTATCCTACATAATGTTTCATGAAATATAAGCAAGCAAAACCAAAGTACAGTAGTTTGCTTAGAGAGGCCTATCAATAACTTCCCTCGTATAAACACATTTTGTTTAACAAACACAATAATTTTAACCTTGAGAGTCCTTTCATTATTCAATGTATATTGATCAATTGTACATCACCTCTTTCCACCCAGACTGGATGTTCGGATTTTTATACTAATGACATAGGAATGAGGAAGGTAGAATTTTACAGGAAATGTACCTGCATTTGCGTGGATGGATAGCATATTTAATATATTTGTTTCAAATAATATGCAGTTCATAATTTAAAAATATATGTTGATAAATTACACCGGGGCCCATATATCTCCCAATATTTCTTGCACACAAGAGTTTTTAAACTCTTAATTGACATATACTACGGAAATATATTATCTTGAGAACACCAAATTAGTTTTGTTCAATCTTGTGGAGGTAGTGGAATTATTTACGACCTTGAGAATGATGTAAACAACTTTCTATGACGCTAAATATAATGACCTATTATTTTTTTTAACAAGTTAGCTTGTTCTATTTTATCCCGATATGCCTATGATTATAGTAGAGCAATTTGCATACACAAATTGGCATATGGTTACACTGAAAATAAAAGTGAGTTTTATAATGGGCGTGTTTTCTTGTTAGTAGATAATAAGTCTTCTCTTCTTAAGGCTTCGATGTTTTTTCGATGATTACATTAGTTTTAAAGAAATGTCCAATTATGTTAAAGCATTTAGAGAAAAGTAAAGTTTGAGTAACGAAACCGGTTGTTGTAATTTGAAAAAAAATGTATACATGCAAAAATGTTCAAATAAATGAAACAATTGCAATTAAATTCACATCGGTGGGCATGCAAACTAGATGTCTGGTTCGTCTAGTTTGGTTCACTGGTAACAGGAAATTCCAACAGAATGTATTGAGTGATTTAATCTAAAATTATTGCCCCCATTCTCTCTCTCTTTCTCTTCAAGCAATTGTAGGTACATTTCCTTTAAATTATAATTAAATTAATCTAAATATGTAGTTATCCAGGACTAGCAGTAAAATTTGGTGGACCCACTGTGACGTCACCCTCTTACTAGACTGGACTGCTGATAATGGGGAGATCGGGGTTCCAATACTGGTTAGGTGTTCTGAGGGTGATTTTCATAAATGATTTTCTACTCTCCCGAACAAATGTGGATACACTTCCTTTTCAACCTTCCTCATCTCTAATACATTAGCGTAATTAGTGCATATGCGTGTAGTGAGAATTGGTGAACAAAGATACCGTTTTTTATCGCCGTGTTTTACTGCCTGTCCAGGCTAAACGCATATATGATGAATTACTCTAATAGGGTAGAGATGAGGGAGGAAGCACTTTAGAGGTAATCTACCCGCACTTGCATGGAGGGAGAGTGAGGAACAATTTTAGGAAAAATCACCCTCACTATACCCGACCGGGATTCCAACCCTGATTTCCCCGTCATCAGCAGGCCAGTCTAACAGGAGAGTGATGCCTTAGAGCGTTCAAACACTAACGGGTACACACACACACACGCACACAAATATACTTCTTGATTTTTCTGATTTTTCGCACCCCACCACTGCACCCGGCCAAGATCCGAATGCTACCGTCAATGCAGTCCACAGCATTTTTGAAGAAGCCTTGTACTGCATGACCACTGGTCCGGTTTTTAAATAATCATATATATGTTTATTTTTGAAACGGTTTCGCTACTTCCAGGAAATTTGTTTGATATTTTGTTCTTCTCTTGTCATCCCTTTCGATGCGCTCCATATTTATTTTTTTTCACGCTAACTTAGTCACGACGTTTTACCGTCTCAATGGGATTCGTCACAGCTTAAAAGTCTAAAGTTTGTATAAATAGGACCCTCGGAACTAAAGTTGCAACGGACCTTGCAAATCTTGGGTAAACAAACCGCGCGTACACTTTGGTTGAATCTAAATAAAGCCAACTGTGACCTCATCAAGAAGCGTGTTTAGATTAGACAGGAACTAGGTTAGTGGTCTCCGGTCGGTCAGTAAAAAACATGCAACTCTGAAAATAGAAGCACTAGTTAGTTTATTGATTTCCAGGATCAATGTGATTGGAGGAATTTGCCCACTTGAGGGTGAATGGTGGATGATGAAGTGTGCGTGCTATTCTTGTTGGAGAAATAACTCTCTACACCCCTTCGATATTCCACGTAAACCCACTTGCACAACACTGGAGGCACGGTCTAATTTTCATAGGAACGTTCTTAACTGACAGCTAGAATAGTTGATAAAGCTACATACGTCAAGTCATGGAGCTGTCACTTTTTATAGATTATATCAATACCTATAAAAATAACACTAGTATTGAAAAATATTATCAATGTTGACCTTAAAAATATGTTTGTATTTTCTAAAAGGACCTTTCTATGAAAATGGGAATCTAAATTGTCGTGCACTTAAGTATTAATCGAAGATGGGGGTTCCTATGTATATTAAGCATATATCAATCATATATCTTATATCAATGAGATGGATAAGAATGAGATTTTGATAATATGCTGAATATTATTGTTAATCGATTGGTTCTTTTCCAAATATTTAAATCTATTTACAAAACCTCTAAAATTAGTGAAATTCAGGGCATCTGTGCTCATTCTAAATGTGTTTTATACGTTGCTAGAAAGACCTTGCCCTGCTTTCATGAAATGTTTATATCTTGTTCTTTACAATGCATTATTTCGACTTTGATCTGGCAACTGAACCAGGCGCTCCTGTCTCATAGAACGTCTTGCTGTGCTGTTCTCTTATCTAAGCGCGTTCAAGTACAATACACAAAGGGTATGTTTTATAAATAAACGCGGTTAAGATCTTCAAGTTTCGTCATAGACTTGATTGCCGGTGACGGGGAGCTCGAAGGCCTCCATCTGTGTGATCCAATTTCACTTTCCACACTAATGTGGATGCATTTCCTTTTTGTTATCCTCCAAATAACTAATTTTTAGAATACATTTTTAATAAAACCAGTGTTGAACGTGTGTCTTTTTTATTCACTTTAATTGACCGAGCACAGCTTGAATTGACCATTTGGCATTTTGTCTATCTGTCCGGATCTTTGTTTCCCGATAGCTGTCAATTTTGTGGACCAATTTTAACTAAATTTGGTAGGAACCGTCTTCGAACCTAGGCCAAACAACGTATGCACATAACTTTTCAATTTTGTTTTCGGTTTCAAGGGGAGCGGCCACTCAAAAGGTTAAACGTTTAAAATCTAATCTCTTGTGAGTTGAATTTCAAATTCTTATCAATCGATTGAGTATCTAGGAAATATATTGCGAGACTGACGTCTTGAACTATGTATAACCATCGTTATTACTATTTAATATAGTATTAATTTGTTTTCTGTCCAACTTGATCACCAAGAAAAAATATCAACTTGAAATTCAAAGAGAAATAAATGTTAAGACTGTAGTAACGATAAGAATACTTAGGGAGTGAGGTTTATTGTTCACAGAACTACTTGTAAGACTGTAGTAAAGATAAGAACATGGAGGGAGTGAGATCTACTGTTCACAGAACTACTAGTAAGACTGTAGTAAAGATAAGAACATGGAGGGAGTGAGGTCTTTCACAGAACTACTAGTAAGACTGTAGTAATGATAAGAACATGGAGGGAGTGAGGTCTACTGTTCACAGAACTACAAGTAAGACTGTAGTAACGATAAGAACATGGAGGGAGCGAGGTCTACTGTTCACAGAACTACTAGTAAAACTGTAGTAAAGATAAGAACATGGAGGGAGTGAGGTCTACTGTTCACAGAACTACAAGTAAGACTATAGTAAAGATAAGAACATGGAGGGAGTGAGGTCTATTGTTCACAGAACTACTAGTAAGACTGTAGTAAAGATAAGAACATGGAGGGAGTGAGGTCTACTGTTCACAGAACTACAAGTAAAGACTGTAGTAACGATAAGAACATGGAGGGAGTGAGGTCTACTGTTCACAGAACTACTAGTTTATTGTGTTACACAACACTTTATGGTCAATTGGTCCGATTCCATAACTCTGTTGGTAGCGCTTCTGTTTATTGAACTAAGAGAACGGACAGCCCCTGTTTTCGTTGTTTGCCATCATTCTTTGACTTTTTGACTCTGTCCTCAAAACTTCAGAAAAGGCTACTACTATTATTATGTTTACTTCACTGTGATGCCCTTTTATTTTAATATTTTTAATAGCAATATTTCTTATACATTTGCCCTTGGACATATAAGAATAAATGCCCTTATTCTCAGTAATTCTTACAAGCTCAGTCTTTTTAGCTGTTTAATCTACAGCGCTATTTCTACATTTTGTCGAATTAGATTTTTAATAAATAAGAATAGCCAATCTTCTGATAGCTATTTAAGGAACTTCCTTATCACTGATTACTTTAATTTTATGTTCTACTATAAAATATTCAAACATACGGTATTCTACTTTATTGAGTTTTTATATAACTAATTTCCACCTTTATTGATTTTAGCTGCTATTCTTCACTGTATCGATTTTTAGTCTACATTTACTAAATTAAATTATTCTTTAATTATAATTGTTGTTTTCTTATTTAATTATTTTTTAAATGTTGTTATATTATTGAGTATTTTTCAGTGCTGGCCTATTATAGTTCTTGTGATTTTTGGTCAGTACTATAATACATTAGATTAATATTTATATTACTATTAATGTTAATGCTAGTGAAACTTTTTTTTTGTCTAGTTTTTAGCTACTTACCTGCTGATAATATTTGTGAATGGACGAACTTATTTGTCGAGCTCTGGGTATTATGTTCAAAGTTGATTTTAACTAAATATTTTACCCGCTTTGGCGGCCACATGGTCTAGCGCGCTACTCTAGCAATATATGATAAGACTGTCAATTAAGGGGAGATCGAGGTTCGAATCTCGGTTGGGTGCACTAAGGGTATTTCCAAAATTGCTTTCTACTCTTCCTCCACGCAAATGTAGGTACACTTCCTATAAATATAACCTTCCTAAAACCATTAGCGTAATTAGTACTTGAGCGTAGAGCCCAAACGGGTAGTAAGACGTGGTGCTAAAAAAGAAAAGATAAATTTTATTTCCATCATCTCGTAACATCGTCAACCCAATTTAAAGATATAATAACGTTCTTTCTAAAACAAAATTTATCAGAAGAGCTTATATTATCTTTTCAGACAAAGGAGGAAAATTCCAAAGTCAAATTAACTTGACAGCTGTTTTATCTAATTGCTCAACAGAATGTTCATCTTGTTTGACGCGACAATTTCAAAATGAGGCGATGCACGCCATGCCACTTACGATTCTAAGTTGTTTATTTTTAATTCAGCGTAAAATGTCACCAACAAATTAAGCACAGAGTATGATTTAGTGTAGTTTGTCAATTTATGCGTCACACGCCTTTTTTTTTAAAGTAACATATATTTCATACTCATACGAGTGAATGAAAATGGTAATTGCTAATTAACGCTTGTAATGGTCGGTTTGGTTTCATCCGTCAATATATGTATTTAGTTTTAATTTATTTTCTCCACGAACAAGTATAGGTTTGGATTTTTTTTTAAATTGATTGGTAACTTATTCACTATCTACATTTCAAATTAATGTTCTTTTGACAAAAATATACTTGAATTACATGTTGTATTTAAAAAAATATCATCTTAGATCTAAATACGTTGACTATAGCTGCCATCCTTTTTCTTTTTTTGTAACTTATATTATTTTATTGTCTACAATTACTCTCTTATTATTTGCGTGGAAAACCATTTAGAAAAAACACCCTTAATACGCTCAACCAAGATTCAAACCCCAACCTCCCAGTCATGGGCAGTCCAGTTTATTGCGAGACGGGTTTTGCTAATTCCTGTGGTAACTTTATGGTAGGAATGTTTTTCATATGTGTACAGTAATATCCACTACATGCAAGCTGTCTCCTCACAAAAATCATCCATATTCCTTGTGACTTCTTCTATCCTAAATTTTAATTAGTTTTTTTCTTACTTTGTTTATCTTGTTCGATATTTCGTGTCATAATGGATTAAGTTTTCAACTTAAATCAAGTATCCAATCATAAATTTTGTTTCATCGATTTGTAAAAGGTTTTTTTAACACCACGTCTTACTACCCGTTAGTATTATACGTTTATATACTAATTACGCTAATGATTTTAGGGATTAGGAAGGCTATATTTCTAGAAAGTGTACCCGCATTTGCATGAAAGGAGATTGGAAAGCCTGTTTGGAAAAACCACCCTCAGTACATTCGACCTAGATTCGAACCTCAATCTCCAAAATTGGCAGTTTATTCTACTGCAAGAGTAGCGCGTTTGAGACCATGCGGCCACCGAAGTGGGTCACTTTGTACAAGGCTAATGTGGAATATACTATGCATATTTTGATTAGCTCTTTATTGGGGAAACAACATATATTGTATGCATTAAAGCTTAAGTTTCTTAATCTCAACCACAATATTGCTGATTACATTTTAATACAACCAAAGAGCAGGAAGGAACGAGCAGACAGACATTCACTGTAAAGTCAGGAAACTGGATAGCAGGGGTCAATAGGCCACCCACTGAACACAAGAGCAGCGCGGTACAGCCCGATAGCAGGGTAGATACTAGGATCACCCGTGTAAGTAGCGTCACGCTTTAAAAGGAGCTTCATTGGATATTAAATGCTAAAAACAATATGTGTTACTGTCAGTCACATGTATCGTTGAAAGAATAGAACGTATTTATTGTTATTGCCTTGATGTAATTTAGCTCGATGGATACGTTGCGCGTTACTAAACTTTTTTATCTGTGCTGAGGTTCCGGGGTTCAATCCTCGTTCCAAGCACAGATTTATCTGATTGCCAAACCCTTCTTTCACCTCTGACAAGACGTGTATTAACCACAACTTGTGAATGTGAGGAATGCCAGGCCTCCACCGTGGTTCGGATCCCACTTTAAACAGTAAGTCCTCCATTTCATCTCACAATCACCCTACCATTACACATTAGCGTAAGTGCGTGTAACCCGAACGGATAGTAAGACGCGGTGCTAATAATAATAATAATAATAATAATAATAATTATTATTATTATTATTATTATTATTATTTGTTTAGCACCTAGTCTTACTACCATTCAGGTTATACGCTTATGCACCTGTTTTAGAGGTAAGGAAGGTTATATTTAGAGGAAGTGTACCCACATTTGTGTGGAGAGAGAGAGAGAGAGTATAAAACAATTTTGGAAAAAACCTCTTCAATACACCCGACCGAGATTCAAACCTCGATCTCCCCGTCATCGGCAGTCTACTAGTCTACTGCGATAGTATCACCTTAGACTATGCGGCCACCGAAGTGGGTAATATTTAACTAAAAGGGTTGCCTTATGGAGCGTTGGAACACATCACAGACGTTCGGCTGCCTCGCAATATTAAAATACTGGTTTGTTATTTCAAAATATGATTTTCACTTAGATTAAATTGATAGATATCAACCAATAGCATTCTACATTTGGAGTTGAATAGACTTGAAAAATATGTGGGAAAATGTAAGATTAGCTCATTTTTAATTACGATCCGTGCAAAGTGTCGTAGTTCTTTGACTAAGGAAGGGTATAGGAAACTGAATATACTCTTCCTTAATTAAACTCGTTCATTTGGTGTTATGGCCACAGCTCAAAATTATAATTAATTTGCAGTGTGGTATAGCAGAGTTTGGCCAGGATAAGCAAAGCTGGTTAAAACTGTGCTTGTGACATATTCTCGCCCACTTGCTCTCCATTTGACCACTCACACATACGATCTGCTCCACAGACATCATATGGTAATATATTTTCGTAGTACAATTCATAGGTACAGTTTAAACTAACCACCCGACATCTTATCTCAGTCGGTAGAGTGTGTGCCTACTGAGCTAAGGGTCCCGGGTTCAATTCCCGGCAGGTCCGAAAAAATCAACCTAAGTGAAATGTGAGCTTACCATTTTACAATGATAAATTAACGGTCGGGGGCTGGATGTTGTACCTGTCCTAGTCTTAAGTTAGATTATAAGACATATGAAGCTATTACAGGCCTATCCAGCCGGCAGTGGAAAATATATGGCTCGAATAAAAAACTGACCCAGGCCGTAAGCTGTAAACAATAATCTATGTAAGTAAGTTTAAACGAACTATGCTTACACTGGCAACACTCCACGACACGTCACTTTAAATTTGGGAGTTATTTTTTTATGTTTTTGAAGCTTAAGAGCTGCACTCTCTTAATAAATATAGCAGTGCAAGGAATTATGTTTTGTCCTGAATATTCTATAGTAGGATTCTGAACGGAAGGACAATTTTAACACTTATAAAGGTCACTAAAACTGCTTTAATATTTTAATACGTCAAGTCCTTTTGTTAGCTGCTGTTAATTTTGATAAATATCACAAAAGATAAAATAATAACAATGCTATAATATAAAATGTTATTAATGTTGACCAAAAAAAAGTTTGGATTTTCCAAAAGGTCCTCCCCTACATTTCTTGAAGAGGTCCGAGAACGTGGTTTTTGTTTATCTTTTTTTGCGGTCGTTAAAACGAGTTGTCCAAGGTATCCTTGTTTTGCGAGATGTTTAATGGTTAACGCGGCGTCAAGTCTACTTCTTCATCCGACTTGCAAGACTGTTTTCTGTATCTGAAACTGTCGAGTGCGTGATTTGTCTTAAGGCGCGTCTTCACCGACCGGCGCAACATTGTCGGCAGCAAATCTTGTGAATGTTGACAGCACTTTTCTACAACATTGTTGTCAGGACATAGTTTAATTCAGGATGTTGATAAGATGACGGGAAGTTCGAGGTTCGAATCTCGGTTGGATGTATTGAGGGTGATTTTCCAAAATGGTTTTCCACGCTTCCTCCATACAAATGCGGGTACACTTCCTACAATTATAACCTCTCTCATGCCTAAAACCATTAGCGTAATTAGTACATAAGCGTATAACCCAAACGGGCAGTAAGATACGGTGCTAAAAAAAGTATTTTTAAATCTTGAGTTGTGTGTAAGAACACTAGCATATTAGATAAGATGGTGACTGGATCTCATGTATAATCAAAGATATTTTTTAATAATTTATACGATAGAAACTTAAACATGTGCTAGTGATATTTATAAACCAATTCGCTTATTACTGTAAACTCACAAGCAAATCATGAAAGATAGAAAAACATTAAACTGATAAAAAATATAAAATTATTTTTGAGAAGAAATTAATGTTTCCTTCAAAATTGATTTATTTCCACTATAAATTGTGATGAATCTCTCTCCACAGATAGTAGGATAACCCAGAAATAAGTTTAAACAAAATGTAGGGGAAGTCAGGCAATTATGAGCACCTTAAGAAAATCTGTTATTCCATAAGAAACAGTAAGGCTATCAAAAAGTAAAATTATTTTATTCAATTGATCATTCAGTTAGGTCTACAAAATACAATGAATATGAATTATATTTTAACAGCTTTGGTCTAGAAAAAAATAATAATTAAGAATCTGCAAGTGCTCATATTAAAAGCATGGGAGGAAAATATGAGCACACCCGAGGGGTTTCAGCCATTTTGTTCGTTGAGGTGAGATGTTAACTTTAATTTTTTTTCAAGGGATGCAATGAGTAGGTTTCATGTTACATTTGAGCTTAAATAACGACCAAACCAAAGATAAATGTAGTCCCTGTTGCTTATACAAACTATGGGAAACATTTTAGAAACTTAATTTTAAACGTACCTTTTCATAAACTGATAAATACAGGACGGTGTGATTCTTTAATTATCGCCATGCACTTCCGTCTATGTTGCTATGTTGCTTTGTTGCAATTGAACGTTCTTCAGTAAAGTGGCAGCACATACTTGCCAAAGGGATAGTTTCAGACGGGTATGCTCATATATCACACCTGCTCATATTAGCCTGACCTCCCCTACTATTACTACGTACATATTTATTTGACTACCGATATTCTAAATTACGAGTAATTATTTTGTAGTTCTTTAGTTATCAGGGGAACAAATTATTTAAATAGAACGTAGTTTCAAAATAGCGCTTGTAAATTATTTCATTCTCTTGAAAAGCGTTAAACAGTGGTAAAATCTTAAAAGTAGGATCTATCTATATGTATATAATATACTAAAAACTTTGAAAGAAAAATATATTTCAATGCAAACTTTTACGAAATAATAGATGTTTACTTTTTTTAATTTAAAATTATTATTTTTTAACAACCTGGTGTCCAATTAAATGTCAGGATATTTAAAACGATTACTGCTTCCTTTGTCGCTCAAGGGTAATTCATTGTTGTACAGTCTCTTTATAATGTTAGGAAACATGTTTCATAAAGATTTCACAACTATAAAATAAATTTAAAGTAACTAATTGCCCCATTAAAAGTGAATATGAATTATGAATGATTGTCAAAATAAATGCATGTTTTGAAGTAAACAAAAAGTGTTTCTCTAAGAACTAAAGTATTGAATTGTATATCACTTATGATCCGCATGATTCTTAATCTTATTTTGGACTTTCTTCAACACCAACGTAGATCCACGCCGATAGCCACACGGTCTAATATGTCAAGCTCAAAATATTGCCGGTAGCCGAATCTTAGCTTGGCGCATTGTGGTTTGGCTTTTCACATGTGAATTATCACTGTGGTTTTATTATTCTCTCAATGTGTGGAATGCCAGGTCTCCAAGACGGTGTGATTCTTTAATTATCGCCATGCACTTCCGTCTATGTTGCTATGTTGCTTTGTTGCAATTGAACGTTCTTCAGTAAAGTGGCAGCACATACTTGCCAAAGGGATAGTTTCAGACGGGTATGCTCATATATCACACCTGCTCATATTAGCCTGACCTCCCCTACTATTACTACGTACATATTTATTTGACTACCGATATTCTAAATTACGAGTAATTATTTTGTAGTTCTTTAGTTATCAGGGGAACAAATTATTTAAATAGAACGTAGTTTCAAAATAGCGCTTGTAAATTATTTCATTCTCTTGAAAAGCGTTAAACAGTGGTAAAATCTTAAAAGTAGGATCTATCTATATGTATATAATATACTAAAAACTTTGAAAGAAAAATATATTTCAATGCAAACTTTTACGAAATAATAGATGTTTACTTTTTTTAATTTAAAATTATTATTTTTTAACAACCTGGTGTCCAATTAAATGTCAGGATATTTAAAACGATTACTGCTTCCTTTGTCGCTCAAGGGTAATTCATTGTTGTACAGTCTCTTTATAATGTTAGGAAACATGTTTCATAAAGATTTCACAACTATAAAATAAATTTAAAGTAACTAATTGCCCCATTAAAAGTGAATATGAATTATGAATGATTGTCAAAATAAATGCATGTTTTGAAGTAAACAAAAAGTGTTTCTCTAAGAACTAAAGTATTGAATTGTATATCACTTATGATCCGCATGATTCTTAATCTTATTTTGGACTTTCTTCAACACCAACGTAGATCCACGCCGATAGCCACACGGTCTAATATGTCAAGCTCAAAATATTGCCGGTAGCCGAATCTTAGCTTGGCGCATTGTGGTTTGGCTTTTCACATGTGAATTATCACTGTGGTTTTATTATTCTCTCAATGTGTGGAATGCCAGGTCTCCACTGTGGTTTGGATCCCACGTTAAACTGTAGGTCCTCCATTTCATCTCACAATCACCCTACTATTATACATTAGTGTAAGTGCGTACAACCCGAACGGGTAGTAAGACGCGGTGCTACAACTAATAATAATATACTCTCTTCATTCTAATGTGGCTGCATTTCCTCAAAAACATCTTTATTTATCCCTATTTTTTCAAACCAAGCTGTTAATAATGTTTGTGCTAAAATAAATATATTAAAATAATTAAAAGCATGAACTTAGACTAGTAAGTTTCCAGTGACGTGGAAATCCTCAACCACCACCTTAATACGGACATATTGCCCATCCAACCTTCCTTAGGACAAATGATTTGAGTGATATCTGTAAATAAGTGTACGGACAACTTAGCTTAAACGGTAACGTGTCTGTCTATTCAGCTAAGGGTCCCGGGCTCAATTCTGATGATGGCAAAAAAAATTATCATTGGTGAAATGTGGGCTACCCATTTCACAGTGATGAATTGAATGCTGGGGGCTGGATGTTGTGTCTTAGTTTATAATTCGTGTGCTGATATAATCAGTCGGTTCAGAAAGTGCACGTTAAATACCTCCCCTCCAAAAATCTAACCAAGTATTTTGTTTTGATTTTTGCCACAAGCCCGACACCTTATCTCATTTTGTAGCACGTTTAGTCTAATTGGAACTTTGTCTTCATAGAGATCAACTGCCTTGGGACCTGGTGTTACTATTATTTAGCACCGCGTCTTACTACCCGTTCGGGTTATACGCTTAAGTACCAATTACACTAACGGATTAGGAATTGGGAAGGTTGAATTTAGAGGAAGTGAGCCCGCATTTGCGTGGAGGGAGAGTGGAAAGCCGTTTAGGAAAAACCACCCCCTGTTCACCCGACCGAGATTCGAACCTCGATCTCCCCGTCCTTGGTGGTCTAGCTCAACATGACTGACGCGTTAGCCAACTACGCCACCGAGGCGGGTAGCCTGGTGTTATGTCGGAGTTCAGGTAGATTGTAAGTCGTGCGCTGATATTATAGCCCTTCGGTGGTTGCATGGTATAACACGTCACTCTCATGTTAGACTGGATTGCCATTGACAGGGTGAGTGGAGTTCGAATCCCGGTCGTGTGTGATGTGGGGTTTTCCCCTCTAAATGGATTCCTACCCTCTCTTAAAAAAAGGCTACATTTCTTCCGAAATTTTACTTTGTTCATCTTTATTCCATTGTCATAACTAGCTCAAACGGGCTACTAAGACGCGGTAAAGAACAAAGGACGTGTTAATTAATTAAACCCTTATAAAAATTTACCAACATAATGAAATCTTGCATTTATAGTTAGTAAAGTAGACAGTTAAGTAGATAAAAATAGAATCAGAATTTTTCATGGAACTTTAAGTTGGTTTGTATTTCAATTATTGTATTTTGGTGTTGTTGTCCTGATAAGGGAGAAATTGTATGAATAAAAATGGGTTTAAAATATTTTTGGCGGAACAAAGATTTAATCTCTCTATACATAATTTGATTAGTAATAGAACGTCATTGTGAATTCAGGTCAATTTAACCATCTTCAGTCTTAGTGCTGAAATGAAAATCTGGCTGAGCTTAATTCAAACCAACTTGACCGACCATCTTCAGTCTTAATACCGGAGATAATACGCTGGTAGAACAGAATTCAGACCAATTTAACCGACCATCTTCAGTCGTAATACCGGAGAGAATAAGCTGGTAGAGCAGAATAATTCTGACCAATTTGACCGAACATTTTCAATCGTAATACCGGAGAGAATAAGCTGGTAGAACAGAATTCAGACCAATTTGACCTACCATCTTCAGTCGTAATACCGGAGAGAATAAGCTGGTAGAACAGAATTCTGACCAATTTGACCGAACATTTTCAGCCGTAGTACCGGAATGTCCAACTTCTAGCAGCTATGCTAAGCTGAGCTTACTCTGTGTGTGTGTGTATGTGTGTGTGTGTGTCCTTGTATTCTAGCAGCTATGCTAAGCTGAGCTTACTCTGTGTGTGTGTGTATGTGTGTGTGTGTCCTTGTGTTACTGTGGTTGCACGCTGTTGGCTGCAACATGATATTGTATGGCGGGTTGTAATTACATTACCCATGCATTATACACTCACACACACGGATAAAAAGGAGCGACGGAACTTGTTTGGGATCCCTCCTCAAGGCGTAATGTTTCGCGTCTTTGCCGCGCCCCTTTTGCTCCGAGTTGAGGCAGGATACAGGCTCACCCTATAATTATAAGTTTAGTTTTTGTGTGCTGCTAAACCTCAGCATGGATGTTTATTTTTCTTTAATACATTGAACTCTGCTATGAAGAGGATTGTGTTGATCACAGCTCTGCATATTCTCCCTTACCTTTAGCCTGTTACTCTTTCTCGCACTTAACCTAATGTGTTGTATATATTATTAAGTATATATCTATACACAGTCGACCTCAGTGCTCGCCTCAGGATCTAATGTTCGTGGGTTTTAACCTAGCCGAGGTTGACGGGTTTTTCTTGAGTGATAAAAATCCGTAGCACAACTTCCTTCGGAGCGGAAGTAAAGCTGTTAGTCCCATGCCGATTGTGACATGTAAAATAACCCTGGAATATATGTGAAAATATCCTCCCGGGAAAAAAAATAATGGTAGGCCCGTTTATGCTCGCTCATAGAAATTCAGCGTGGAAGGCAGCGGTTAGCCACCAAACTTCCTAAACTTCCCTAATACATGGTACTTCTACCAGATGGTGCAAGCAGCATTAACCAGCTAAAGGGCTGAGTGCATGCCCATTTCCAGGTGGATATAAATCCCATCAACCTTCCGATTGTTGACTTAAGATGAAGAAGATTAATGTATAAATGAGAAAGTCTTTCCACGCGATCTCATCACCTAATATCTTCTTTCCCGTTTAACTACAAAAGTAAAATAAGGCGCATTTACTGTTTATAGGTCACTGAATAAAAATACATCATGAAAACGATCATAAATAATCCCCAAGAAGGTGAAAAGGGGGTTTAAAATACCAAGAGTATTCCAATTTTACCCATTAGTAACATCTCAGTCCTTTCACTCTTAGAGAGAAGTAAATCTTTTCCCAGTTAATGTCCAAGAAATATTTTTTTAAATTAAATTTAAAAATCTAACTACTAAAAAAAAGATTAAAGTTTATTAGTTGGGTCTCAAAAGATTTCTTCCATTTACCATTTAGCTAGAAAGCTGAAATTTGGTATAATTATAATGTGTTGCTTAAATGAGTCATTAATAAAAAAAACTATTTCATGAAACAATTTTTAAAGTAACCCTAAAGGGGTCTTAAAGTACTCAAAGTACCCAAAATCTGCCTACATATTGTAACATAGCCCATCCATGTCAGCCCTAAAGAAACGTAACTCTTTCCGTGGAGGTATTCCACCCGAAACCACCATAAAATTTCCTTGACAACAAAGTTTGAATAAACAAGGTGTCTACTGGGTCACGAAAGTCACTAAAGGCATGAAAAAGTTATTAATTGCAAAACAGGTCATGGAAGTCCCTGAAAAGGCACGAATTTTCAATATTTTGGCCATAAAGTCACGAAAATATTTTTGTTTGAACTTCCCGCGCATCGTAACAACGCGAACGACATATAATGTCGAGCCATCCACTATCCATGATGTCATGTGCTAGCCGCAAGTGTTGCCTGATTGTGTTTACCGTTATACTAAGGAGAAGGTTAACGTTCGCAATCTAGTTAAAAGTTTAATGTTGCGTGTGAGTGTATTATGCCTATGAATTAGGTCCTGTATAGTGATCAACCGTTTACTGAAGGAATTTTGTGGTCAAAAAGAGGTCACCAAAAAATCACTAGTTTTATTTTCTCCAACTTAGTAGACACCCTGATAAAATCAACAAAAAGTGAAAAAAGATCAAATGTTTTATAATATGTAAATAATTTGTGAGATATGGACCCATAGGTCCTAACTTTGTGAGAGTTGATATCAAAATGATGAAGTGCTCGCGTGCTGGCTTAGATAAACGATAAATAGTGTTGTTTTTTAGCATCACGTCTCACTATACGTTCAGGTTATACGCTTACGTACTAATTATGCTAGTGGTTTTAGGGATTAGAAAGGTTTTATATTTATAGGAAGTGTAACCGCATGTGCGTGGAGGGAAAGTGGAAAACCATTTTGGACAAAACCACCCTCAGTACACCCGGAGAGTAGCGCGTTAGACCACGCGGCCACTGAAACGGGTGATATAGTGTTGACACTCACACTAACCGGTCGACTAACTGTAAAATATTCCCACCTGCATTCGCGTGAAAGTAGATTGGGAAATCATTCAAGGAAAACCATCCTCGTTGACCCCGGTGGGATTTGATCCCGGATCTCCTCACTGTCAGCAGGCCAATCTTAACACATCATTGACCACTCAGCAACCGAAGTGGGTTTTATTTATTATTAATATTATTTAGAAGGTATTGATAGTATTTATCAACATTTACAGTTTCAGATCGTATGACATGACGTGTTAATACTGGCTCGGCGAATATTTTTGACATTTATTGTAGTGAAATATTGTGTTTGTTGTTTCTAATAACAAAAGTAGTTTACGCTAAACCGTATTGGTGGGCACGTTGACTAAATGTCAGGCTTATCTAGTTGATTCTGAAAATTGAAAAATGACACCTGGACACGGGAATCGAACCCGGGTGTCATTTTTCAATTTTCAGAATATGATATCTAGTGGAGTAATTCCCTAATAATAAGCATAAATAATAGCTCTGGCTATTAATTCTTAATTATCTAGTTGAGTTTGTTGAGGATGGGCAGGTCTGGGGTTCGAGTTCCAACCTGATGTACTCAGGGTTTTTTTCCCCTAAACGATTTTCCCCTTTTCCTCCACGTAAATGTGGGTACGTTTTATCTAAATTATATTTTCCTAATTTATCCCCTATTAACATAGTTAAAATGAGTAGTACCCGTAGACCATGAATTAGTACTAATAGTAGTTAGACCCGTTTCGGTCTAAAGCGCTACTTTTATGTTGGAATAGACTGCCGAAGACAGGGAGATTGGGGTTCGATCCCGGTTGGGTGCACTGAGGGTGGTTTTCCTAAACAGTTTGCCACTCTCCCACGCAAATGCGGGTGCATTTACTCCAAATTCAGCTTTTCTAATCAGGGAAAATTATATATGTGGCTGTTTAAGGAAGAGAAATTCCTTAGTTTCATCTTATTCCATTTCTTTTTTATTAAATCTATTTACATTTATTTTTGTGTGTATTTCCAAACTAATTATTTATACCAAATTGAGTACATCTCTATAAATATCGGTATTAATTTTAGTCAGGGAAATTTGAATTTTTGTATCCATGGTTGTATTGGGGATTTTCCTTTCATGGTGAAGTATTGACGACAGGAGGACTGGATTCTGTGTTTGTATAAACGTTACGTTAATTTATTAAGTCATGTGCTTATATTAACATTTCAGTTAGCTACTAGAGTCCATAAAGTAAAATAGTAATACTAACTTAGTTTTTCTGTCGTGTGCTTACTTGTTTGTTTAGAAAGTAAATCTTAAATGCATAAAAAAAAGTTTACCTATTTGTTTAGAAAGTAAACCTTAAATACCTCAACTAAAATAAGTACCTATTTGTTTAGAAAGTAAACCTTAAATACCTCAACTAAAATAAGTTTATATATTTGTTTAGAAAGTAAACCTTAAATACCTCAACTAAAATAAGTACCTATTTGTTTAGAAAGTAAACCTTAAATACATCAAATAAAATAAGTACATATTTGTTTAGAAAGTAAACCTTAAATACATCAAATAAAATAAGTACCTATTTGTTTAGAAAGTAAACCTTAAATACATCAAATAAAATAAGTTTACTTGTGTGTTTAGAAAGTAAACCTTTAACACCCCAAATAAAATAAGTTTACCTTTGTGTCCAGAAAGTGCACCTTAAATACCTCACGAAAACAAGCTACTTATCCAGGTCAAGTTTAAAATGTGTCTTTAACCTTAAATTATAGCTAAACTCATGATGAAGATTTTTTTGATGAGCCATCTCAAGATAAATGATACCTTATTTTAGGACTCGAGACTTTCATCACGTTAAGTGCCATTATACACTTGCCTCGCATGTCAGTTGCTAATTAAACAATAATAAATTGTATCTTGATTGGACTTGTTCAATTGAGCTGGGATGCTGTAATGCAGCTTTTTCAAAAGACTCTTTCTTAGCTGATCTCGGCATTAAGTTATAATGTACAGGTCTGTGCAGAGTTCTGGCTGGGCCTTGGCTGTGCAGGACCGCGTAACATAGGGCTGTGCAAAGTGCAGGATCAAGTAATATAGGGTTGTACAAAGGGCAGGATCAAGTAATATAGGGTTGTACAAAGAGCAGGATCAAGTAATATAGGGTTGTACAAAGTGCAGGGTCAAGTAATATAGGGCTGTACAAAGTGCAGGATCAAGCAATATAGGGCTGTACAAAGTGCAGGATCAAGTAATATAGGGCTGTACAAAGTGCTTGAAACTAAAAAAAAATCCATTGCATATAGTTACTTTCATTAATCCGTACGCTGTACGCTAAGAAAAGTAATGTCTTATGCAGTTTTGATAAAATACAAACTGTTTTAATTTAATGTAAATATAATTAATTTTTGCCAATTGGGCTACCTACACTTTATTTGTTTTAAAAACTTATTGAGATGGTGATTCGACTAATCTAAGGAAATGAAATGTAGTTTGGATTATAAGTAGAGACAGTAGAGAAATAGAGGAGTTGGAATTAGACAGTAGAGAAATAGAGGAGTTTGAGTAGGACAGTAGAGAACTAGAGGAGTTGGAGTTGGACAGTAGAGAACTAGAGAAGTTTGAGTAGGACAGTAGAGAACTAGAGGAGTTTGAGTAGGACAGTAGAGAACTAGAGGAGTTTGAGTAGGACAGTAGAGAACTAGAGGAGTTTGAGTAGGACAGTAGAGAACTAGAGGAGTTTGAGTAGGACAGTAGAGAACTAGAGGAGTTTGAGTAGGACAGTAGAGAACTAGAGGAGTTTGAGTAGGACAGTAGAGAACTAGAGGAGTTTGAGTAGGACAGTAGAGAACTAGAGGAGTTTGAGTAGGACAGTAGAGAACTAGAGGAGTTTGAGTAGGACAGTAGAGAACTAGAGGAGTTTGAGTAGGACAGTAGAGAACTAGAGGAGTTTGAGTAGGACAGTAGAGAACTAGAGGAGTTTGAGTAGGACAGTAGAGAACTAGAGGAGTTTGAGTAGGACAGTAGAGAACTAGAGGAGTTTGAGTAGGACAGTAGAGAACTAGAGGAGTTTGAGTAGGACAGTAGAGAACTAGAGGAGTTTGAGTAGGACAGTAGAGAACTAGAGGAGTTTGAGTAGGACAGTAGAGAACTAGAGGAGTTTGAGTAGGACAGTAGAGAACTAGAGGAGTTTGAGTAGGACAGTAGAGAACTAGAGGAGTTTGAGTAGGACAGTAGAGAACTAGAGGAGTTTGAGTAGGACAGTAGAGAACTAGAGGAGTTTGAGTAGGACAGTAGAGAACTAGAGGAGTTTGAGTAGGACAGTAGAGAACTAGAGGAGTTTGAGTAGGACAGTAGAGAACTAGAGGAGTTTGAGTAGGACAGTAGAGAACTAGAGGAGTTTGAGTAGGACAGTAGAGAACTAGAGGAGTTTGAGTAGGACAGTAGAGAACTAGAGGAGTTTGAGTAGGACAGTAGAGAACTAGAGGAGTTTGAGTAGGACAGTAGAGAACTAGAGGAGTTTGAGTAGGACAGTAGAGAACTAGAGGAGTTTGAGTAGGACAGTAGAGAACTAGAGGAGTTTGAGTAGGACAGTAGAGAACTAGAGGAGTTTGAGTAGGACAGTAGAGAACTAGAGGAGTTTGAGTAGGACAGTAGAGAACTAGAGGTGTTTGAGTAGGACAATATAGAAATAGAGGAGTTTGAGTCTGATATTAGAGAAATAGAGGAGTTTGAGTCGGACAGCAGAGAAATAGAAGAGTTTGAGTCGGACAGCAGAGGAATAGAAGAGTTTGAGTCGGACAGCAGAGAAATAGAAGAGTTTGAGTCTGACAGTAGAGAAATAGAGGAGTTTGAGTCGGACAGTAGAGAACCAGAGGAGTTGGAGTCGAAGGCTTGACGTACCGACCTCACAGCCTCAAACCTTGTTCTCATCTTTACTGGTTAAATGTGCTATATGAACCTAACGCCTCACTCCACGTGCCCCTCGATTCAGATCTCAGTCGAGGCTCCTTTTGTATTGAATGCAGTGGTCGTCAAACTTGTCGGTGCAAACGCGAGCGAGTTTGTGCAAAACCGCCTCTCATCCGGTCAAACCCCCCTCCCCCCTGTACCATTCTCCTCTCTCCTCTCCCTTCAATTCATCTTTTGTTTGCGTGGGTCATGATTTTATTCGCGTGGGGGGGTCCCCCCTCCCTCTGATATACCTGATACCTGCCAGGTGCGCGAGGTTCAAATATGGCGGACCACTCCTTGTTAGGAGGTCCAGTGGTTACGTGCGTTGGGTCACCGAACCATGGATTGTTCGGGATATTAATCGGAGGTGGATAACACGCCGTTTACCTTTCACGTAAGTTATGGATTTATAAAAATAAATGGTACACAGACTTCATCACTATTTTACACACAAAAAAATGGAGACTTAAGACTCGTAATATATGTGAAACTAAATAGTATATATTGTTGCAGAAACATAATGTATAAAAGAGCATCACATTACACCAAAGAGCATAAATTAAATAATATACACTGTAAAGAAACATTGAGTAAAAAGAGGAACATCCCTGTTCACCAAAGAGAATAACAATCACCTCATTTAAAAAATATGTTTCCTTATATCTCGGAAACTATTGGTTTTATAAAAATATATTTCTAACAAAAGTTTTTTTATTTTTTACTGTCCCACAATTCTGCAATAATAAGTTGTTTTGTATCTCAAAGGGTTGCAAAGATATGATGAAAATTGGATATGTGGGTACGTACGCTTACGTAAAGTGCCTCATAAATCATTCATTTCAGCTGAAAAATGAGATTCTCCGTTTCATTCATAATGTTAAATGGCGTGACGTTTGAAAAAAAAATCAATGTTTTCTCTTTTCACCCTTAAGTAAACTACCCTTAATATTAAGGCTTAGCAAGCTAATTCCAAAACAAATTCCTCTGGAGAACCTTATGAAAACTCCAGCTAACATGTTTAGCCTGATCGGTTTATGCTCCAGGCCGAGATAGGCAAACAGACAGACGGCATCGCCAAATAAATTTCCTCGGTTTTAGGGGCTCACGAAACTTCGACATCCATCAAAATCTTGAATTAGATTATTTTTTTGCTCTCACAACACTTCCTCTCTCAGAAGTATCATAATAAGGTAAACAAAAAATTATTGTGGCGTATGTAATGTAAACTGAGATTTGCCTAGCGAGAGAGGAGAAAAACCCGCTATGGTGGTATCTGGGTATCAGTTGGCATCGAACCTTGAATCCCGTTGGATCAAGTCAGACACGTACACTTCCTGAGCCGATTGGTTGTATAGTCACACTACTTACCCACTAACTTAACCCCTGAACAAACTTGGCACCCATTATCCCGACCGTTAATTCGTTACTGTGAAAGGGGAAACCCCAATTATACCAATAATACATGTAATGAATCGAGCCTGGGACTTGAGGCAATAGCGTAACCGACTGAGCTAAGTTTTTGGTCTACGTATGCAACACACTATTTAGTATTAATGGTAGATCTCAAATTACTCTTACCTCCCCTGTTACCACTCTATAGCACCCTGCGTTTACCCTGTAAGGTTGTAATCTTACCTTGACGGGTTACACTATGTTGCAGCTTGTCAGATAGGGCCATAGTGTAATCCGTCAAGGTAAGACTAAACCGTTCACAGAAAACTGAATGTACTGTACTTCTAACCGTTCACAGAAAACTGGATGTACTGTACTTCTAACCGTTCACAGAAAACTGAATGTACTGTACTTCTAACCGTTCACAGAAAACTGAATGTACTGTACTTCAGCCGGAATTTGGAACAAAGTTGAAGGACCTAAGCTTGGTCCCTTTCCTGTAAGATATTAATTAAATGCGTAGGTTGGAGCATTTTAGGTTTGAGCCACATAATGTTAAACTTTCAGTATACAATTTTAACTTTAGTTTTTTAACTTATGTTATTAATGGAAGAAAGTTAATGCGTGTAGAATTAATTGTACATTAGAAGCAAAGCTTGGAAGATCTAAATGATCTATAGCAGCGATTCCTAACAGAGGGGCCTCGAAAGGTTTTTTGGGGATCCTCGAAATAATAATTTAAAAATGTTACTTGCTTATTACTGAAGTCAATTATCTTAAATTTTACGTTTTGGAAGAAATAATTCGATGATTGTAGGCATGTGAGTACAGAAGACTCTCGATTTTCCGGGGTAATGAAGGGAAGGGGAAGCACGGATAGTAGGGATAATAAAAAAAATCCCCATCTCTTTACCATCACCATTTAAAATTTGCTGCCTTTTTTTTCTACTTATTTATGCGAAAAGGGATTTTCCATAATGGTAAATATTAAAACGAAGTAGAGAAATCGACTCCGAACCGACCCCTGCATGCGAATAGCATTAAGTAATACAATTAAAACAAGAATAGACAACTTAGTGGAAAGTTTTCAACAGCAGAGCTCTCATTAAATGCATTTAGGTAAGTAAATTTGTTTTTTACTTGTTGTTATAATCAGTAAATAAAGCCACTATTTTAGAATTAATCTTAATGATTGTTATGTTAGTAAAAAGTAGGGGGCCGCGAAAATATTTTAGGATATTTAGGAGGCCACGAGTAATAACAGGTTAAGAACCACTGATCTATTGGTTACTGATATACCCACATCAAGTATCATATTCGTAAATTTGAAAAACGACACCTGGACACTGATTTGATTTCCATGTACAGGTGTCATTTTTCAAATTTACGAATATAATGTTCTTAACCTTTAGAACTGTATTTTTTTCTAACAAATGCCCTTGATCCTAGGCATACTCCGTTGGACGTTGTGATTCAGACTATCAAGTTTTCTGTTCGATCTCCATCGAGATCTAAATTTAATTCACATAATACTAATCCTTCAAGCCCTCAATAACCCCACTCATGCTTTTGATAAAATTCATTATTTTTTATCAATTAATATTCACGTAGTTATCTAAATCCGTTCTCGCAACTTCTGTAAACACATATTTCGCGAGCAGCCCTTGTTGCCCATCGCGATAAGCCCCAGGTGGCGGAACAATTTGCCACTTGGGTTCTTTCGCGATCCTGCACTCACAAAGAACGCTCTGTGGAGACGTGCAAATTCGGAACTCGACAATCTTACGATCTAGACTGCCTTCTTTATTATCTTCCTGCTGCTGCTTGTTAAAGAGTTTGTACGACTTTAAGGTAAGGTTAAGTTTAACATCGGATATTGATGGTCACTACATCTATTAGACACCTTTATCAGTCCTCAAGACTAGACTATGTTCGGTACCTTTACTAGCTCTCAAACGTTTTCATGATTGGTACCTATATTGGCCCTCAAACATTGTTATAATCGGTACCTTTATTAGCCCTTACCCAGGGTCATGATTGGTATCTTTGTTAGCCTCAAGCATTGTTATGATCGGTACCTTTACTAGCTCTCAAACGTTTTCATGATCGGTATCTTTATTGGCCCTCAAACATTGTTATAATTGGTACCTTTATTAGCCCTTAACCAGGGTCATGATTGGTACCTTTGTTAGCCTCAAGCATTGTTATGATCGGTACCTTTATTACTCATCAAACATTGTCATGAATCGGTACCTTATTTGCCCTTAGCCAGGGTCATGATCGGTACCTTTATTAGCCCTCAGCCGGAGCCATGATTGCTAATGGTTCTAATATAGGCTTATCTTTATCCTCTCAACCAGCGTTTCCCAAAGTTCTATTACATGTAGTTTCTATTGCCTATTATTTTCATATTAGCGTTTATTAAATTAACTTAATTGAATTAATTAAAATAACAAACAGATAATTAATTCCAATAACTTTTTAATCACACAAAATATAAAGCACCATTTTTAATGAAACTGTCACTTTGGCGCACTGAGGTGGTTTCCCCTAAATTGTTCGTAACTCAACCCCCCAAGCAAATGCGAGTACACTTCCCTCATATCTACCTCATCATCATCGTAAATAGTAGTAAACCGTTTCGGTGGCCACGTGGTCTAACGCGCTACTCTCGCAATAGACTAGACTGCCGACGATGGAGAGATCGTGGTTCGAATCTCGGTCGGGTGTACTGAGGGTGGTTTTACTCCAAAGGGTTTTCCACTCTCCATCCACGCGAATGCGGGTACACTTCCTATAAATATAACCTTCCTAATCTCTAAAACCGCCATTAGTACATAAGTGCGTAGCCCGAACGTGTAGTAAGACGTGGTATGAACTCTGCTATTATCTATTAGTGTGTTGTAGCGCTATCCTTGTCACGAGATCAAATCAACGACTACGTCATCCACTCCCTGAGGTGATCCAATTGGATAATACAGCAATTTATCAATTGTCAGGGGTAGGGCCGCTTCCCTTGCCAGTTAAAGAGGCTATTGCGATGTCGTGGAGCTAGTCGGGTCACAAATCACACTCATGGCCTCCAACTTCCGGCCGGATGCGTACGTTAAATTGGGACTGGAAGATTCGCAGGAGGAGGCTGTCTATCATTGTAACCCCTCCGGTGAAAGATGAACTGATTGTAATATAAGGATGTACCTTATTCGCGCCTTGAACCTTTTTAGTAAATATATATATATATATATATATATATATATAAATGATGCCACTCAATCATCTATTATACTCTTTAAACCTATTAAAGAAATTAGTCATCAGTAAGCTACTATTGAATAGTAATTTTTACTAAAAAAAATATGAAAAATTCTTCAGATATAATTTTGAGCAAAACAGTTATAGCCATTTTTACAAAAAAAAAAAAATTTCCTAAATAGGTCGTTATAAGCTAACCTTAAATGATATTACTTATTGTTTACAAAAAAAACTGAAGCACATTATTATCTGTCATTACTAACTCCAGTTTGAACAAAATCGTATTAACAATTTTTGAAAAAATTTGGAATTTTCAATAAGTCATTTATAAACTTTCATTTTAGGGCTAGAATCAAAATCACAATTTGATCTTGAGTTGTGGTCATATAACATTTATATTTCAGACAGACAGGGGGACAAACAAAATTTTAAGATTCAACTTTTTAAAGTTCTGTGGCATCATGATCTTGAGGACATATTTTTTAACTAATACAATAAGTTACTTTCTTTAATTAATGAGAAAGTAACAAGTAAACATTATTTTAGGGCTATCAACATTGACTAGACTCCAATATCTTTAGCTTCCAAATGTCTTGAGTTGACACCATCCGTTGGTCCTGAAAAACATCGAAACCGAGAACTATGCTCTAATTTTGAACCAAGGTTAAAATCCTTCAAAAGTGCTTGAACTCTGCTCCTTGTCGGCAATTTCAATATATTAAAGAGACTTTATTCAATAAGACAAAGGGAGCCACGGTACCGGAATTCCTGTCTATTACGAGCCTTAAGACCTAGACTGCGAGACCACCGTTGCGCTCACTGGCCAGTAAAGATGTTGGGAATTTAGGGGTGTACACCCCGTTTACTTTGAAAGGTAGCAGTCTTACCTTGCTGGACTTTACTATGGCTTTACTATGACTTTACTATGGCTTTATCTTATAAGCTGGACCATTGCAAGGTAATCTTGCTACCTTTAGGGCTAAATCAAGAGTACCATTGAACGTGGATATTTTCAAAACATCGATATCGAAGTCTTTTCTTCTCAAGTCAACAACATAGTATTGGTTTTATATGATTTCTCTCTATCCGGAGCTGGGCATGCACTCAGCCCTTCTGCTAGTTAGTACTGCCTGCACCATCTGGTAGAAATGCCACATACTAAGGGAGTCCAGGAAATGCAGTGGCTTCACGTTGCCTTCCACACTGAATTTCTATGAGTGAGCGTGAAAGGGCCTACCAATTTTGCCGGGGAAAGGTATCTTTTACATTCCTTCCAGGGTTCTTTTACATGCCATAATCGATATGGGAGCGACGGCTTTATTCCCCCTCCGAAGGAAGCTGTGCTACGGATTTTTATAGCTTAAAAAAAGTTGACCTCAGATGGGTTTGAACCCAAGAAAATCTAGTTCTGAGGCAAGCACTTTAATTTAAGATAACCTAGGTCACCTGCTTAAGTGGCTTCATGGTCTAAGTCGTCACTCTCGCAATAGACTAGACTGCCGTTGACAGGTAGATAGGGGTTGGAACCCCGGTTGGGTGTAATGAGGGTGGTTTTTGTCCTAAATAGTTTTGTACACGCAAATGTAGGGTACATTACCTCAAGTTCAACCTTCCTCATCCCTAATTCATTAGCGTAATAAGTACATAGGCGAAAACCTAAACCGGTTGTACTCTAAAAAAATTGCTCAGGTCGACTTTGAAGGCTCAATTTTCGATATTCATGCCATCGATTATTGTTGACCGATGCCTCGAATACATCAGCCAAGGATGGCACAAACATCGTACCTCCCTTCAATGTATGATAATAAACAGAGTAGTATATAGTTTATTTTACAAGTAGTATTTTTATGAAACTTGCTAATAGGCCTACATTTTGTTTGAAATTAAGATTAATTTATTAAATATGCACTTCCATTACATTTATTTATTTGATTTCTTAAATATCAATACTTTTTATTTAATTAACACGAGGTTTTTGCAGCCGATGTTACATGTATCGATGTTTTTAATTCTCTGTCAGTCTCTAGTTGGGACTTCATGTTCTAAACGCTCACTGGACGAACGAGGGCTGCCAATATTTGTTGACGTGGGCTGGCGTTGAGGGGGGGGGGGTCCGTGTTGAGCAAGGGGTGAAGGAGGGGACCGAGGTTATGTCAGAGCCCAATAACCGGAAGCTGGCTGCCGTAGTTTTTATGGTTGTGACCGAGATCCAGGCTTCTGTTATATTTAGGAAACAACTTCCTTCGGGAGCTGCGGTGGTGTGAATCAGTTTTGGATGCTATCCAACCCAATCCCCTTGGCGTCCATCATCGTCTAGATGAGAGCGCTCTCTTTCTTTCTCTCGCGTTTGGCTTTCATCTTTTTCATACTTGGAGTTTTATCCCTCTTTCCTAATCCTTTTCTCACCTTCTCTCTTACTTCAAGTTAATTATTGTTTTGTTTTCATTTCCTACATTTAGTTAATTCATTACCCGCATCGGTGGTAGCATGGTATAAGGCGTCATCCTCTTAATATACTGTATTGCCGCAGACAGGAAGGTTGGTTCTTGACCATTCTGCTTACTTACACGAAAATGCGGGTACCCTTACTATTAATTGTAACCTCCTCATTCTTACCCCAGTAGTGTATATATCCGGATAGCTCAGACGCGATGCACAAAAAATAATAATTTAGACCTCAGCCGGGATTCAAACTGAATTTTTCTCTCGAGGACGAAGCGTAACGCTCTAAAGCATGTCCGTCTTGTATATTTTATGCATTATAAAACGTCCTGCATTTTACTCTGTGATCAAAATTATTTGTTTATTGTGTTTTCCTCTTGTTCATATGAGCTATAGATCTTCCTATTCTCTTCTCTTCGTATGTTTACACAGCCATTGTTAGGAAACATTGTTTCCCCTGCTTAGAGATTTGCGTTCATTGACCTTTTTTTATCTCGGTAAATAAACGTTTTTACCTCTTGAATGACAAACAAACGTAATCTAATCTAACCAATATGAATGAAACACACAGTGAACGGATGTTTGTAAAGAAGCTAAGATGGAACGAATGGTGTACAATGGTAGTTCGGCTTCAATCAGTAGAGTAGCCTGTCGCCGCATTCGTTGGACTAAACATCGAGCTAGTATAGTCTGGTTTACCGATGATGGGGAGGTCGGGCCTTCTAGTCCCAGTCGGATGTACTGAGAGTGGCTTTTCCTAAGTGTTTTACCACTCTTCCATCATGAAAATGCAGGCACATTGACCATACTCGTCACTGGAAAGCGAGATGAGACTGACGCCTTAGTCTGTGTTTCCACAGGTATGGTTTGATAAGTATTTAAAGCCTCAAATAATAGTGATAGTTTCTTACAGTAATATTTTGTCATCATATCTTCTAGAATGACTGTTCGTCCTATCGCGATCCAAGACTCGTCACATTTTCCTGCCTATTAACATGCGTGGAGCTCTTTTCTCTACACAACACTGGTCCCACATTTTTCAACAAGCTCATTTAGTAGCTAGTCATTCTGACCACGCGGTATCAAGGCGAGAACACTTAGCGATGTTTCCTTTTCTTGACTTTATAGTAATACTTTTTTTTTTTTTCAAACTGACCCCCGATGATTGATATTTCTTAATTTTGCGATAGTAAATTCCACATTTGAAGTCTGAACGTGTAATTGCAATAATCATTGCCACAATTGAAGGCTAAACGTGACATTGAAATAATAAATGCCACAATTGAATGCTGAATTTGTTATTGCGACTATCAATGCCCCAATTGAATGCTGAACGNTTTTTTTTTCAAACTGACCCCCGATGATTGATATTTCTTAATTTTGCGATAGTAAATGCCACATTTGAAGTCTGAACGTGTAATTGCAATAATCATTGCCACAATTAAAGGCTAAACGTGACATTGAAATAATAAATGCCACAATTGAATGCTGAATTTGTTATTGCGACTATCAATGCCCCAATTGAATGCTGAACGTGTGATTGCGACCATTAATGACACAATTGAAGGCTGAACGTGTGATTGTGACCATCATTGACACAAGTGAGGGCTGAACGTGTGATTGCAATCATCAATGACACATTTGAAGGATGAACGTGTCATTGCAATTATCAATGCCACGATTGAATGCTGAACGTGTGATTGCGACCATCATTGATACAATTGAAGGCTGAACATGTCATTTCAATTATCAATGCCACAATTGAAGGCTAAACGTGTGATTGCGACCATCACTGCCACAATTAAAGGTTAAACGTGTGATTGCGACCATCACTGCCACAATTAAAGGTTAAACGTGTGATTTCGACCATCAATGCCACAATTTAAGGCTAAATGTGCGACTTCTAGTGTCGAAGGTTGTGTGTGCACATGTTTAGTGACGGAACTCCTCCGTTTGGGTGTAGCCCAGGTGTGGTCCAGAGGCTCCGCCCTCTTCCCATGTCACTGGCAGCTGTGCAAGAGGAAAATAGAACCCAACCCCCTCCCCTCCCACCTTCAGACCTGTCTTTGTTCTCCTAAAAACAACAGGAGCTGCTGTTGACTCAACTCCGCGTCCTACTACCGCCGAACAGAAATACACTTGACAACAACATAGTATTTATACACCTTGGCCGGCGTGACTTTAGAGCTAAACAGAAATAACAATGGCGTCCGTATGTTCTGGACCAGAAGAGTGGACAAGGGAAATATATACCCCGAATTTGGTTGAAAGAACAGCAGAGAAAATTCAAACATATTAATTTGCGGCCAACATTTCTTTGTACTATTTGTATTATTTTATAGGTATTGATAATATCTATCAAAAGTGACAGCTACAGATAATATTACTTTGTGTATGAATATACTAAAATTGTTTTAGTGACTTCAGTAACTAACTTCTACTGTTCTTCCTACCAAAATAATACTATATGCAGGGAACGTGATTTATAGAGAACCTTATTTACAGTACAAATTTCCCAAGAAAGAGCCTTGTTGGGAAAATGTACATTTTTTTTCGGGGAAAATTTATAACATTTTATCATTATATTAGTTTTATTTTATAGGTATAAATAATATCTATCAAACGTGACCACTGTAGATAAAAATGACTTGACGTATGAATCCATGAAGCTAGATCTTGGAACTTTTCTGTGTCAAAGAGGCTCTCCCTGTCAAAATTGGTCGCCAAAAATAGTTTCACAAATCCGTACATTCACATTTCACCCTACCTTCCTTATCCTCAACCTTCCTTCCTACTTCTACCTTTACTCTACTTGATAATTTTTATCTTTACCTTAACTTTTTCTTCATTCCTTTCTTAATAATCACTAAATCTAGATAGGATGCACTGGGAGTGG
>CABFWB010003042.1:11079-25989 GCA_902151455.1 Timema bartmani
CCCTTCAGTAAACTACCCTTAATTTTAGGGGTAGATATCCAATTCCAAAAACCCCTCGGGGCAACCCTATGAAAACCCTAGATATCAAGTTTCAGCTCAATCGGTAAAATAGTTTAGGCTCTAGTTGGAGGTACAGACAGACAGACAGACAGACAGACAGACGGAAATTCAAAAACCACTTTTTCGGATTCAGGGAGTCATGAAACGTCAAAATTCATCAAAATCTCGATTTCGATTTTTTTGACGATCACCATACTTTCTCTACCTGTAAGATAGAGAGAAAGTAAAAATATTGTCGTTGTTTCATATCCTACGCTCATAATAAGCGCATTAGAATCAAGACCACTGTCAATGTTCCACGTTCTGATGACATCACTTGGCAGACACTACAGTACAGAGCATGCTGATACTATTGTGTTGCCAGCCCAACATGTTTTACATAAACTTCCCTGGTAGGTACTTAGAATAGTCAGTATCACAACCATTAGCAACCCAGCTTATATTGGTGTCAAAAATTATTGATTTGTTGATTTGTGTCAGAAAGATGAAAGCATTCCACAATTGGTTCCTTACCCTTGTATTATTGTGCCAAGTTTTAAAAATTCAATGAGGTTATTATTAAGTTTGACAGTTGATGTCAAAATTGTCAACTTGCTGAGCTATGCTTTTCAAAGATGATTTTATTCAAAACCTTGACATATGAGTGGACCTGTCACTATGATGACCTCTGGTATTCTGGTTGAGCAAAGGATGAGTCCTTTGTTTTAACAAACTGCTTCCTGCAACATCTGTGTTTTTCAAACAACATGATGCATACTGTCCTGAACTTAAACAATTTAAGTGGGTGAAGGATTTCGGGTTTCTTTTATTCGGTCCATCACAAAAGAAAACTCAACTACAGGTTGTGATTGAGATTTAAAAGAGCTAATATCTGATATAGAGGTGTTTTAAATAAATTTAAACTATGGTAGGACAACCTCAATTGAAGAAATATGAAACATTTTTCCGGGTTTGAAAAATAAGTTTACTATTGTAAACAATTCTGAGCCCTACTCTGAGGAAAATCTTTATGAAATACTTTCCTAATTGAGAGCAGAGTTTCAACATTGGTTAAGCGATTTAAGAACAATAAATTGAGCTTCCTGTACAGTTAATTTCAGCTACTTTTATAGACAATGACATTGAATAATTATTTATGCCACACTTTTAGGAAGATGGACCTTCATCATAAAGGGAGCTTATAGCTTTCCAAAGTGACTTATTGTTGAAAAGTATTGTTCTCTCAAATTTAGTAGTTGTGTGGCTTTTCGTCTCAAAGGAAAATTATCTAGCTCTGATTTGTGTTGCACTCCAAGTGAAGACATTGTTATACTCTACCTACCTGTATAATAAATTATTTTCAACTACGAAGGTGTTATAAAACAAATATGTAAACAGGCTCAAAAATGATCATCTTGAAAACTGAATTCAAATGGAAGTGATAATTTACTCACTAAACATTAAAACAATTGTGGACAAAAGTGAAAGCCATTCTTATCAGTAATTTATCCACACACCAAGTTTTTTTAATATACCTATGATTATAATTTTGTTAATAAAAAATTTAATCGGTGTATTTTCTAGCATTAAAAAGCTCATTTTAATAATGAAAAAGTATTTACATTTTAACATTTAACATCACAATCCAAGCCACAAACTCCACCTCCATTTGTATTGTACATGGGTGTGATTAATATACCTGTAAATACAATATAGGTTACAATAATATTCAATACACAATATGGCAAAGCGTTAATCTGTGTGAAACAATTTGAAATTTTTAAAATAGCTTCCATAATCAATTAGTTTGGCGATCCCTGTTAGAGAGCATGTGTCATAGTAACAAACTGAATTGATGAGTAGTGTGGAAATTAGGGTTGTAGAAATACATACTCAACAATTCGAGTTCATGTCAAGTTTTAGTAGTTGTTCAAACTCAACTCAAAAGTTTTCCAAAAACTTGACAATTTTGAGTGATTATTCAAAATATTTTAGTTTTTATTGAAAATTTTGAGCTTAAGTAATTTGATCCAATATTAAGTATTATTTTATTGTGAATAGGCCCTCAATAATTCATTTTGTCTGATTAACAAATTTATATAACTTTTACAGGTAGAAAATTTAGTTAAAAATCTTGATTTGTCTGGTTTAAATTTGTTCATAAAAAATTAACATTATTAAAAATGTATGCATATTTTAGTCTTCATTGTTCATAGATTTCTCTCAAAAATTCAACTTGAAGTACTTATCGTAAAAATATTGTTATGTATTACTCAAAACTCAACCATAGCTTTATATTTTCATTTAAACTCGACTCAAAATCAAAAATGCCTTCTCGCACACCCCTAAATATAGTTTAATTTGTTGGTATTAAAATTGGTTCGATGCGATAAGTAGAGTACTTGTATGAGCAAATAAGTAGTATATACTTCACAGTACTTGTCAGTGTGTTAGTGGAGGGCTAAGTGCACAGTACTTGTCAGTGTGTTAGTGGAGGGCTAAGTGCACAGTACTTGTCAGTGTGTTAGTGGAGGGCCAAGTGCACAGTACTTGTCAGTGTGTTAGTGGAGGGCCAAGTGCACAGTACTTGTCAGTGTGTTAGTGGAGGGCCAAGTGCACAGTACTTGTCAGTGTGTTAGTGGAGGGCCAAGTGCACAGTACTTGTCAGTGTGTTAGTGGAGGGCCAAGTGCACAGTACTTGTCAGTGTGTTAGTGGAGGGCCAAGTGCACAGTACTTGTCAGTGTGTTAGTGGAGGGCCAAGTGCACAGTACTTGTCAGTGTGTTAGTGGAGGGCCAAGTGCACAGTACTTGTCAGTGTGTTAGTGGAGGGCCAAGTGCACAGTACTTGTCAGTGTGTTAGTGGAGGGCCAAGTGCACAGTACTTGTCAGTGTGTTAGTGGAGGGCCAAGTGCACAGTACTTGTCAGTGTGTTAGTGGAGGGCCAAGTGCACAGTACTTGTCAGTGTGTTAGTGGAGGGCCAAGTGCACAGTACTTGTCAGTGTGTTAGTGGAGGGCCAAGTGCACAGTACTTGTCAGTGTGTTAGTGGAGGGCCAAGTGCACAGTACTTGTCAGTGTGTTAGTGGAGGGCCAAGTGCACAGTACTTGTCAGTGTGTTAGTGGAGGGCCAAGTGCACAGTACTTGTCAGTGTGTTAGTGGAGGGCCAAGTGCACAGTACTTGTCAGTGTGTTAGTGGAGGGCCAAGTGCACAGTACTTGTCAGTGTGTTAGTGGAGGGCCAAGTGCACAGTACTTGTCAGTGTGTTAGTGGAGGGCCAAGTGCACAGTACTTGTCAGTGTGTTAGTGGAGGGCCAAGTGCACAGTACTTGTCAGTGTGTTAGTGGAGGGCCAAGTGCACAGTACTTGTCAGTGTGTTAGTGGAGGGCNTCTTTAAGGTAGAGATGGGAAGGATGTGAGAAAAGGTCGTGTGTTGTTTTGTATTTGGGAATATTAGTTCTTTAAGGTAGAGATGGGAAGGATGTGAGAAAAGGTCGTGTGTTGTTTTGTATTTGGGAATATTAGTTCTTTAAGGTAGAGATGGGAAGGATGTGAGAAAAGGTCGTGTGTTGTTTTGTATTTGGGAATATTAGTTCTTTAAGGTAGAGATGGGAAGGATGTGAGAAAAGGTCGTGTGTTGTTTTGTATTTGGGAATATTAGTTCTTTAAGGTAGAGATGGGAAGGATGTGAGAAAAGGTCGTGTGTTGTTTTGTATTTGGGAATATTAGTTCTTTAAGGTAGAGATGGGAAGGATGTGAGAAAAGGTCGTGTGTTGTTTTGTATTTGGGAATATTAGTTCTTTAAGGTAGAGATGGGAAGGATGTGAGAAAAGGTCGTGTGTTGTTTTGTATTTGGGAATATTAGTTCTTTAAGGTAGAGATGGGAAGGATGTGAGAAAAGGTCGTGTGTTGTTTTGTATTTGGGAATATTAGTTCTTTAAGGTAGAGATGGGAAGGATGTGAGAAAAGGTCGTGTGTTGTTTTGTATTTGGGAATATTAGTTCTTTAAGGTAGAGATGGGAAGGATGTGAGAAAAGGTCGTGTGTTGTTTTGTATTTGGGAATATTAGTTCTTTAAGGTAGAGATGGGAAGGATGTGAGAAAAGGTCGTGTGTTGTTTTGTATTTGGGAATATTAGTTCTTTAAGGTAGAGATGGGAAGGATGTGAGAAAAGGTCGTGTGTTGTTTTGTATTTGGGAATATTAGTTCTTTAAGGTAGAGATGGGAAGGATGTGAGAAAAGGTCGTGTGTTGTTTTGTATTTGGGAATATTAGTTCTTTAAGGTAGAGATGGGAAGGATGTGAGAAAAGGTCGTGTGTTGTTTTGTATTTGGGAATATTAGTTCTTTAAGGTAGAGATGGGAAGGATGTGAGAAAAGGTCGTGTGTTGTTTTGTATTTGGGAATATTAGTTCTTTAAGGTAGAGATGGGAAGGATGTGAGAAAAGGTCGTGTGTTGTTTTGTATTTGGGAATATTAGTTCTTTAAGGTAGAGATGGGAAGGATGTGAGAAAAGGTCGTGTGTTGTTTTGTATTTGGGAATATTAGTTCTTTAAGGTAGAGATGGGAAGGATGTGAGAAAAGGTCGTGTGTTGTTTTGTATTTGGGAATATTAGTTCTTTAAGGTAGAGATGGGAAGGATGTGAGAAAAGGTCGTGTGTTGTTTTGTATTTGGGAATATTAGTTCTTTAAGGTAGAGATGGGAAGGATGTGAGAAAAGGTCGTGTGTTGTTTTGTATTTGGGAATATTAGTTCTTTAAGGTAGAGATGGGAAGGATGTGAGAAAAGGTCGTGTGTTGTTTTGTATTTGGGAATATTAGTTCTTTAAGGTAGAGATGGGAAGGATGTGAGAAAAGGTCGTGTGTTGTTTTGTATTTGGGAATATTAGTTCTTTAAGGTAGAGATGGGAAGGATGTGAGAAAAGGTCGTGTGTTGTTTTGTATTTGGGAATATTAGTTCTTTAAGGTAGAGATGGGAAGGATGTGAGAAAAGGTCGTGTGTTGTTTTGTATTTGGGAATATTAGTTCTTTAAGGTAGAGATGGGAAGGATGTGAGAAAAGGTCGTGTGTTGTTTTGTATTTGGGAATATTAGTTCTTTAAGGTAGAGATGGGAAGGATGTGAGAAAAGGTCGTGTGTTGTTTTGTATTTGGGAATATTAGTTCTTTAAGGTAGAGATGGGAAGGATGTGAGAAAAGGTCGTGTGTTGTTTTGTATTTGGGAATATTAGTTCTTTAAGGTAGAGATGGGAAGGATGTGAGAAAAGGTCGTGTGTTGTTTTGTTTTTTTGCAATTTTTACAGCAAAATTTTTTTGGTCAAAAGAAATCAAATATGGATTCAGTACAGATATAAAGAGTTTAATTTTCTTCACATAGTAATTTCAACAGTAATTATTGATTATCTGTCAAGGATGCCCTAGAATTTAATAATTTTTTCTCTTCATTTGAAAAGTTTGTCATCTAATGCCGCTATACTCATGACAGATATCCAACAACTGTTGATATCATTATGTGGATAAAATTAAACTCTTATGTTTGTACTGAAGTAGCATAATATTTTTTTTATTTTGACCCAAAAAAAATTACCATAAAAAGTGCAAGAACACTGGCCTTTGCTCACATTCCCTGCAACCCCACTTTAATGTCTTGTATTCACTACTGTACTTGCATTACAATGTGTGGTGGTAATTACCTAGGATGAGTCAGATACATTATTTAATTAATTGAAGACATATTTTAAAGTGACAAAACTAGAGTTTGATGCTGTGGGATGTTTGCTTGTGCAGGTGACATTAAGCTCCCAGAATGCACTTACCAACATAACTTTAGGTGCAACAGCAGAACCAGGTCTCATCCTCACAAACATATCAGCTGGAATGGCATACATCGTGAGAGTGGCTGCTGTGACCGAGTCTGGTGTCGGGTCTTATAGCCCTCCTCTGACGTTCCGCCTGGAGCCAATGTCCCAGCCCCGCAGGTACATTCACAGCCCTGCAGATACTTCCATAGCTCTGTAGGTATTCCCACATCCCTGCAGGTACTCTTGAAGGTACTCTCACATCTCCACGAGTTCTTTCTCAACCCTGCAAGTACTTACACCCCTAAATGTACTCTTGCACAAAGGTATCCATGTAGGTTTTCCAAATGGAGCGGGAGGGGGGGCGGATTACAGGATGTGTGGCCACCCTCCCCCTTCTCAAGAAAAAAAATTCAGGAATCTAACCTTTTGGGAGGAAACTTTAGAGCATTTGATCATAATTATGAGCTAATTATATGAGTTTCAAGAGACAATTTTTGCAACAAAAAATAAAATGTAGTTGTAGCTGAACCCATTGAAAGGAAACATTATGTTTTTCACAAGTTTACTGAACAAAACAAAACGAAAAGAAATATGTTGAAGAGGGAATAGGAGGAAATATACATTTTAACTTTTTTATCTTTGTTATCTTGGATATTGATTATTCAAAGTTGTTAGCAGCAAATTACAGCCAAATCCCAAACACACTATTTTCTTTTTAACTAACGAAAATAAGTAAATATTGAAGAGTAATAAGGGGCTGAAGCCCTCCTAGCCCCAATTTATGGGCACCCATGCAGTATTTTAGGTACTCACTCACAGCCCTTTAAGGTATTCTTGCACGTACTCTCACAGCCATCGCCAATCAAGCACTTCCCTGCATTTTAATTAATGTATTTTTATGATTCAATGAGATAGTAAATTATATCTTACTCTGATGTAACCTACTTTAAAGTCAGTGTTTGTGCTGTGTAATATCTCCTGCATGTGAATTGTGAACCCTCCTTTAGGCACAGAGTTTTGTTAGCCAAGAACAAGTGTTGAGTTGTGTATTGTGTACAACAGCGGGGACCTCATCACTGAGACCTGGCTCGTCGCTCTACTGAGTACCCTGGTCACCCTTATGGTGCTGTTGTTCGTTGCCATGCTACTGGTCCGGAGGAGACATATGGTCGCCAACACTTCTCGAATACAGTCAGTACCGCATGCCTGGATATTCACCCAAAATGATAGTTAAGCCTGGCTGGATGTTAGATGACTAACTGTCGCTTAAACTGTACATTATTGTTTTACATTAAAGCTCAGAAAAATAATTGCATGTCATTTTTAAATAAAGTTCAATATAAAATGTGTGTATACCAAACCTAAGGTATTACTTATTAGGGAGGGCGCTGTTAAATAATGTAATCGTATTATAATATGAGCCCATTCGCTAGTTTTAATAATTCAAAAGTGTCCATCACTATTACTAATATCTTGGACTTTGTCTAGCATTTCAAATTTCGGCTATGATAATTTAAAAAGATGGAAAAATAAGACAGTTAATTTAAATATATTAATAAATAGAATAAAGACTATTTGATATATTTTCATATTTGTTGAGAGGGATAAATACGTCTGAATATTAAATAGTTACCATTTTAATGTTAAGTGATGCCCTATTAACAAAATTGTAATTTTAAAAAGTGCTAAGTTTCCAATGTATTTGTGTCTATCATGTTTCTAGCCAGTCTAGGTAGCTATTCCCTTCTTTTATCAAGCTCCTAGCCACACTAGGTGACTGTATATTATATTCTCTTGTCAGAGCACAAGTATGCAGTGTCTGGTGGGCTAAGTGCCACAACAGACAATCAGCCCTCTCTCGTCCTATCAGAGGACAAGCGGCGGAATGAATGCCAGGCTAGCTCTGCTCTCTCACCAACCTATGCTGAGGTGTACCATACAACACTGTTCAGCTCCTTTCAGAGTTCTTACAAGGAAGAGATGACTACACCCTATGCCACCACCACCCTGCTTCTCAACAAGGTTAGTCCAATATTACAGTACTAACTTTTACAAGCTCCATTTTAAAATATGATTGCACCTGACTACCTGATTGTTTATAATCATTAATCTGATATAAAATAGAAAAATGATTTGAATATAAATTACTTTTAAATTCCATTAATACTTTGTCACACACAACACAACACAGCACAATGTCAAAATATGTATCGTAGATGCAAGGAAATGTTTTATTTTTGTTGAAATATATAGAGAGTGAGCTTATGGGAATACTCTTACTTTAGAAACAGAAAGGAGAACAAGTGATGTGATGTCTATTTCTAGAGTCACTGTCCAATATATCTTCCTTATATTAAGCATTCACCAAATATTCTTTGATGTATGTTCTCGAACATCATTTCTAAGTGGTCACAATCTTGACCAAACCTTTTGTGAAGTTATATGTTGTTTAGAGTTTTAAATATATGTAGAAATATTTGAGAAACTCCAACTTCACTGTGGAATAGATTGTGTGTAGTTGTGTGGGTTTGATACTCATTTTTGTCAGGGCACTTTGGGCTATAGTGCTGCCTACATCTATGTTGTTGTATGTGTGTTATAACGTATAGGTAGTGTTCGACCGAACATTCGGCTTCGGCCATAAATTGCACCTTCAGCAAAATAATCAGCTTTGGCCCAAATTAGACCGAAGGCTCATTTAACTTACCTTACCTAATATATGCTCGTGGGTGTGGCGCAGGAGTGTTCACGTGACAGGTGACAACTGACAAGTCACTGCATGTTGTATTTAGGCGCCCGGTCGGTAGACTAGTCAGTAGTGGCGACACATGGTCCGTGTTTACTATAGTCTGGTGTCAGATTTATTAAGAAATTTCCTCTAATGTAATTAATTATTATACACATAAAAGATAACTGATTCATTTTTTGTATGGGACTGGATGGCAATCAAAAATAATTTATTCACTTTTTCAAATATTAAGAGGAAGAAGTGATTAATATTTTTGTCATATTCTTATTTTGTATTTATATTATTTTGTATCACAATTTCGGAAATGTAATCTGCTTTAGTTTATCAACAATAAAAAATGTGACCTGTTATTTAAATAAACACGATCTTAAATTTAAAATACAACAGAAATTGCATTACACTTAAAAATAGGGATTTTTCACAATATATGCAATTTCTTCGGCTTCGGCCGAAGGTGAAAAAGAAAACGAAGATTGGCTTCGGCTTCGGCCATAAAAATTACCTTTGGTTGGACACTACCTATAAGCAACTTACTTTCTTGATTTAAAAAAGGTTATTCATTTAAATTTATATTTATCTGATACTCCCAAATAATCTGGATGTTTCAGTCAGTCAAACGTCCTTGTGGCTTGGCCCCAAATATTGGCAGTTTTCACAGTGGTCCCACACCATTTGGATGTGAGCCGTCTCCTGGTGTTTACGAGTGCCGTAGTTGGTCCCAACAAAGGTCCGGCCCTCTGCATCAAACCATGCCAAACCAATCAGAAGACAAGTCTATGTGCTCCCTGTATCGACCCTACTGTATGATACCCAGAAGATTACCACTGGTGTACCAGCAATCCTGCAGCTAGCCAGAAAACATACATAATGTCGACATTATCTTATACGTTAACTTTGAATTTGTGAATGTGCAATTTGATAGTTTACAGGTCAAATAAGCACCAAAAAAAACTAATATTGGATATCCAATAAAATTTTAAAATGTTTTTTACATAATTGTATAAATTTATTCTTTAAGGTCTACAAAAAAAATGCATCATGATGCCGATTTAAAAAAAACATTAATTGAAGATGTAGTTCATGTGAACCTAGTGTGTGAAAGATTTTTTTAAAAGCTGCTCTATGATCACTCTAGACATTGACATTGCCATGTTAATGTTGAGTAATAGTTTTGTATTGTTGGTATTTGTACCATTTATTGTATTCTCAAGCTAGAGTTGAAGTACATTATATAAAACACAAATATGTGTATTTTGGTTAGCTCTTTAGTAACTAAAAGTTAGTAGATTGACCTTCTTGGAGCCAATTTATGACTTAACTCAGTGTGGTCTTGGCTTGAGGACTAATCTGCATAATGAAACAAACATAATGGGCCAAAAGCAAAATAAAAAAGTAATAATAATGCTAGTAAAACAACACTTTAATATTTATTAAATTACTTAGAACCAGTAGAAGTACAACATATTATTATTGATTCATCATAAGCTGAGACCTGATGTAAACAAAGCCACGTGGAAGTCTATGCTCTGATTTGCTACTGAACGGACTTTCACTGGTATCCTTTCACTAAATAGTCCCTTCTATATTTTGTATTAAACTTGTTTTAAAATAATATTAGAAAATCGTCACTTCATTTTATTTATAAATTATACTTTAATCTTTGCCAGCGCAATTTAAATACCAACACACTCCTGACTCAGCGTTGAGGAACCCCATGATACAGTCCTTATCACATGTTAGTGTCAAGTCAGCAATGGTCAGTCGACAGTTCATCTCGACAGTGTTACGTGCCGGTTGTGAGTATTGAGGAACCCCATGATACAGTCCTTATCACATGTTAGTGTTAAGTCAGCAATGGTCAGTATGACAGTTCATCTCGGCAGTGTTTAGTGCCGGTTGTGAGTGTTGGGTGCTTCCCGTCTATTCATGGCATTTGCTGAGTTTGGCCCGAGTTTTGTTTTATATAAATAGACATGCAATTTAAAAGCATTAAAAAATACAAAAATTCGTAGTGACTTACTTTGCTATGGTACTGACTATACATGGTCACGCCTGTTTAAAGTATTGCACTAGTATTCCACCAATCATATTGGTGCTTCATGTAGTGATATGGAAATGTTTTCTTACTTCAGGTCTCAGGTTAGGATGAATCAAAAATAGTATTATGACTGTACCTACCAAAATAGTTAGTGAAATGAATGAGCCTGGTTTTTTTTTTCAATAATGCATATTAGGCTTACACCTTAACCTATTATGTATTCAAAATAAGCGTGTGGCCCAAAGATAGGATCAAACTGACTTAGATCATAAATAATACCCTTTCCTATGCTTATCTTATATACAAGATTATGTCTGTGAAGTTGGCCCCCCTACTTTTAAAAATTCAATTTCTTATGATTTCAATCGTTTGTTATTCGTTTGTTCCGTTTTGATAGGCCTAAAAATGATATGTTTACATTGGGGGGGGGGGGNCCCCCCACTTTTTAAATTTGAATTTGTTATGGTCGCGATCGTTTTTTCCGGATTGTTCTGCAAACATTTTCGTATTTGTTCTTGACCCCTTGGTTGTGTAAACTTTTTTCTAGGTAATTTTTTACATTTTTTTTTTCGTTTTGGATTTGAGCTAATATTATATTCTTGGTTTCGTCCTATATGAGTCATTTTTAGTCATGTTTAAATAATTGCCAGGCAATTATGTTAGATTAGTACATTTTAAATGCTTTTAATATTACATGAATTCATAAATATTCAAACTTTTTTTAATCAAACCGTTGTCGGAATAAAGAATAATGTTGAAAATTAACTCTTTATCCTCTTTGTTTGTCATGTTTGTAAAATCCACACTACCGATGCAGTTAAGCGGTGAAAAGTTGCGTTAGTATGGGATTTTTTTAAGCAGATTTTTGTAAATTAATGCTATAATTAGCAAAATGCACGAGTTTAATTGTTGTTAAAGGACTTTAATTGCATAGCTATTTTTTGGTTTCCATTTGTAAAGCGTGTGTTTGATTTAGTCGTATGCATTCATTTCAATATTTTATTTAAATTCTTAGATTTTTTGTTGTTGTAAATTTGTAGTCAGTTTTTAGAGGTTTAGGGATTTTACTTACTTTACTCTATTTTTTTGATCACTTTTTTGGTCACCTAAGCTGTACCCCATTTATAAACATTGATTGATTTGAATAAATCATTTTCACTGTCAAGGAATTTCCTTCTTTGTAAGTGCTAGCATTTGAATAGATGACATTTCCTACCAACCGCTTCTTTGTGGCCAAAGCTACTACTTACTACATCATAACAGTAATAGTAGCAAACAAAAGGAAGGTCAACGCTTCAGGAGAACCTAATTCCGAGGTCAATGGAGGAGTGGGGTAAAGGGGGGAGGAAGATCCCACTCAGGTAATTGTCGGTGATTTGACAACTACCCAGGTAGACGAAGTCAATATTTTAAAGCTTAGAAATGGGAAGTGAGATATATATAAAAATACTTTTTTTTTACTATAAGTTGTATGACATGGAATGTTGTAGACCAGTGGCTCTCCAGTTTTTGTATTTCTGACTTGTTTGGCATCTTTATTGCAAGATACAAGATTGTCAATACTATAGACCTAGAGTCTAGACACAGAGGGTGGCACTTTCTTTACCTGAGGCCCTGTGCAACCGCACAAGTGGCTCACACAAAAGGCCATTCATCATCTCTAGTGACACTAGTTTATTTAGTGTTTGTAAGAGATATAAGAGCGAACAAACTAGAATATGATGGACAATAATCGGGAACAAACTAAAGAAAATTATAAAAATACAAATTCAAATTTTGTTATTTAACTAGATGAGGTGGGGAAAAGGAGATAGGCATAATGATAAATATTTATTATATTATATTCATTTTAAAGCCATTAACAGGAAATAAACACATTTTTCTAAAATCAATTTAAAACGAAATAAAGATAAACATGTTTAGGAACATTTGAACTAACAACAAACTTTAAACAAAAAATGTTCAAGTTTTGAAATAATAAAGTAGAGCTACTCCTAACAAAAATATTTGAGGCTTTGAAAAAGGAATAAAGGGAAAACCTTAAACAAAACCCAAAATGAGCCAAGAACAAATTATTGATCGCGATGTGTGTGTGTGGAGGGGGGGGGAGGGATGAAGCTGCTATAAGGATGCCAAGCCACACTCCTATATATAGAGTAAATAAGTCATTTGTTATCCTACCAAAACTTAATGTGCGTATTTTTTTAGAGGAACCATCCGGAACAAACGAATAACAAACGATTGCAATCATATATATATTGTAATGAGATTAGTGTTTAACAGTGAGACGTGCGCGCTCTCATTGTTTACCCTGGCTGCACTCCCTGCTCGCTCGCTCTCTCTCTCTCTCTCTCCTTGTCTGGCAGGTAGGCAGCGGCCTTCTCACTTGACTCGGGGGTTAGAGGGGGAGGGAGAGGACTGGGCACACGTCTGGAAGGTTCTGGATCCTTTTAACTGTACCCTAGCATTCTAGAAGTGGAGGATTCCAGACCCTTAGCCAGAAGCGGATTTACACTATAGGCCCACTAGGCACGGGCCTAGGAGCGGCACATTTGGGATAACATTATTTTATTTTTATAGTTTGTTTTTAATAATTACGTTTATGGCATGTACATTCCTGATTTTCTTTTGTAGAATTCTTTTCTTGAATATTTACTTCCGCCCCCACCCCCCTTTCAAATCTCTTTCCTCCGAAACATCCTAAAACCCTTGAAAAAAATTGGGGAGGGGGCACATATTATAATTATTGTGCCTAGGGGCGCAAAATTTGTTAATCCGCCACTGCCTTTAGCTGGAACCATCCTTATATATACACGGTCAGCGATAGCCAGGTGCTCAGTTCTTGGTTCTCAGTCCGCGAGTGAGTTGACGTGTCCGGGAGTGGACCAGCGAGTCTAGTGTTCGTGTGACGCGTGTCGGTATGGTTTGTATGGCGCAGGGACCAATAGCGGGGTGTCGTGAGTGTCTTTAACATTGAATGTAGATTGTACCGTGAACAAACATTTTAACAAACTGATATTTGGATATTTAAATAGTTATTCAGTATTTTTTATTGTGTTTTCATTTGTTTATTGATTTACAAACAATTACCAATATTACCTGAGTTAATGAACTGTTTAGTTATAATTAATCCAGTATAGTTTTATTTTATCTGCTTTCATTTATTTATTCATTTAAAGACAACTACTAGTATTACTTAACCCAGGGAACTGCTTAGTTATGATTGTTTCAGCGTTATTGTATTTATTGTGTTTTCATTTGTTTATTAATTTACAGGCTATTACTTTGACTACTTAATTTGTTGAGTTGTTTATCTGTATATTTAATTCTGTGAATTTTTTGAGTGGTGTTTTTAATAATCAAAATCTTGGGTGATCTGCGAGTATTTTAATTCATATTTAACCTGCAGCATACCCCAATATCCCCAAAAGAACTCGTGGTTCGCACGGTGACGTGTGACCCAACCCCCTTGACCCTTCCAGAGCACACACGCCTTACGTTACAATATTTTTAAGTTTTTAGGAGGAAAGGGGGAGGTAACTTCACGGACTTCCAAAGTAAACGTATCATTTGTCAGCTTATCAAAACAGAAAAAAGTAGTTTATTTTTGCTGAACAATCTGAAACAAACGAATAAAAAACGATTGTAATCATAAAAACATTGGTTTTTAAAAGGGGCAGAGGGGGCGAATTCACGGACGTCCAATGTAAACATGTCATTTGTGGGCGTATCAAAACGGAACAAACAAAAGTAATTATTGAACAATCTCGAAAGAATGAGGAACAAGCAATTAGAATCATAAAAAATTTCACCTTTCAAAAGGGGGTGTAGGTTAGGGGGGTGGACTACAGTTGGCCCTTCAATGTAAACGTATCATTTTGTGGACGTATCAAAATAGAACAAACGAAACTTTTTCAAAACAATCTGTAACAAACGAAGAACCAAACGAATGCAATCATAAAGTGTGTGTGTGTGGGGGGGGGGCTACCATGAAGTTCCCTCCCGAGTAAACAAAGCGTCACAAGCTTACGTCCCATTTATGCAAGAACAAATATGGAACAAACGATTGCAATAATAAAAACTAATATTTTTAAAAGTGTGGGGCTACCATGAAGTTGGCCCCTTACTACGAAACAAAGGATCGCAAGCTCACGACCCATTTTTACAAAAACAAATGCGGAGCAATCGAAACATTTTGCGGAACAAACAAGGAACAAACGATCTCGACCATAAGACATTCAAATTTACAAAGTGGGGGGGGGGGATATTGTGAAGTTGCCCCCCCCCCCCC
>CABFWB010003042.1:28255-55870 GCA_902151455.1 Timema bartmani
ACGTCATTGAATGTAGGTATACGTTTTGAATTTTTTGACAGTCAATTTTTGTGATTATGCCAGTTGTGCAAAACCCTCATTAAGGCTTGAAGCCTTATATCAATGAGTCATAAATTATATTTTCAAATTAATTAATGAATTGAATTGGTCTAAACACAACTCAACAATGAACATACTTCTGCCCACTTCTTCCTTGCTCTATGGCAGTGTGGTCCAACTGGTGGCCTGTGGGCCAAATGGGGCCCACACTTACTGAAATGTGCCACTCACAGTAACCTGGAGGAAAATTAAAAAGAGATTCTCAGTGGCAGATGGGAAATATCTAATGATTCAATTATAAATATTATAATGACTGCATTTTATCATAAATTTATTTTATTAATTAAAATATGTATAAATATAGCCTGTTTTAAGTACAAAAGAAGTTGGTGTAAAACATGTTGGGCTGGCAACACAAATAACATCTATGTGTTTTGTAGATACATTCAGTAATGTGTAGTGTATAGTGATGTGATAAGAGCGGGGAACATTGACGGTGGTCATGTGTGCATAAAACAAAAAATAATAGGACACGAAACATGGCGCAGTTCTGGGATTATTACTACTCACAGCATAAATTAAATTAGGTTTACAATTAAATACTTATTTTGAAAACTATTATAACATCAAGGGCAATTATTATAACTGATTCAAACAAGCTAAGCGTGTTTAGTCTGACACGTAAGGTCAGCTAAAATTGGTGCAAATTTAAGCAGCGTCGGGAAAAACCCAAAAAAAGTCGTCTTTGAAGGTTTGTGGGAAACCTTTAAACTACTAGGGCTTTTATCGACATGGTATTTTGAAGGGTTGGAGGAGGCATTTAAACTACTAGGGTTCTTACCAACAGGGTTGTTTGAAGGGTTGTAGGAAACCTTTAAACTACTAGGGCTTTTACCAATAGGGTTGTTTGAAGGGTTGTAGGAAACCTTTAAACTACTAGGGCTTTTACCAACAGGGTTGTTTGAAGGGTTGGAGGAGGCACTTAAACTACTAGGGCTCTTACCAACAGGGCTGTTTGAAGATTTGTAGGAAACCTTTAAACTACTAGGGCTTTTACCAACAGGGTTTTTTGAAGGGTTGTAGGAAACCTTTAAACTACCAACAGGGTTTTTTGAAGGGTTGGAGGAGTCATTTAAACTACTAGGGTTCTTACCAACAGGGTTCTTTGAAGGGTTGGAGGAGGCATTTAAACTACTAGGGTTCTTACTAACAGGGTTCTTTGAAGGGTTGGAGGAAACCTTTAAACTACTAGGGTTCTTACCAACAGGGTTGTTTGAAGGGTTGTAGGAAGCCTTTAAACTACTAGGGCTTTTACCAACAGGTTTTTTTGAAGGGTTGGAGGAGGCATTTAAACTACTAGGGTTCTTACCAACAGGGTTGTTTGAAGGGTTGTAGGAAACCTTTAAACTACTAGGGCTTTTACCAACAGGGTTCTTTGAAGGGTTGTAGGAAGCCTTTAAACTACTAGGGCTTTTACCAACAGGTTTTTTTGAAGGGTTGGAGGAGGCATTTAAACTACTAGGGTTCTTACCAACAGGGTTGTTTGAAGGGTTGGAGGAGGCATTTAAACTACTAGGGTTCTTACCAACAGGGTTGTTTGAAGGGTTGTAGGAAACCTTTAAACTACTAGGGCTTTTACCAACAGGGTTCTTTGAAGGGTTGTAGGAAGCCTTTAAACTACTAGGGCTTTTACCAATAGGTTTTTTTGAAGGGTTGGAGGAGGCATTTAAACTACTAGGGTTCTTACCAACAGGGTTGTTTGAAGGGTTGGAGGAGGCATTTAAACTACCAGGGTTCTTACCAACAGGGTTGTTTGAAGGGTTGTAGGAAACCTTTAAACTACTAGGGCTTTTACCAACAGGGTTCTTTGAAGGGTTGGAGGAGGCATTTAAACTACTAGGGTTCTTACCAACAGGGTTGTTTGAAGGGTTGGAGGAAACCTTTAAACTACTAGGGCTTTTACCAACAGGGTTCTTTGAAGGGTTGGAGGAGGCACTTAAACTACTAGGGCTCTTACCAACAGGGCTGTTTGAAGATTTGTAGGAAACCTTTAAACTACTAGGGCTTTTACCAACAGGGTTCTTTGAAGGGCTGTAGGAAACCTTTAAACTACCAACAGGGTTTTTTGAAGGGTTGGAGGAGGCATTTAAACTACTAGGGTTCTTACCAACAGGCTTGTTTGAAGGGTTGTAGGAAACCTTTAAACTACTAGGGCTTTTACCAACAGGGTTCTTTGAAGGGTTGGAGGAGGCATTTAAACTACTAGGGCTCTTACTTACAGGGCTCTTTGAAGAGTTGGAGGAGGCATTTAAACTACTAGGGTTCTTATCAACAGGGTTGTTTGAAGATTTGGAGGAGGCACTTCAAATACTAGGGCTCTTACCGTCTGAAGTGAACGCAGCAATAGGTACTTCTAAATCTTGTTGGAGAAGAAGCTGTAGAAGTACAAAACACATTCAAGCCAACTGATACAGAACGAAAGGACTACAAAACATTATTGTTTGCATTCAAGGCATATGCCAAACCAAGGAAAAGCGTGCCGTATGAACGATTTATGCTGTAAACAAAAATGGGAGAACCTTTTGACCATTTTGTGACAGACCTTAAGAAACTAATTCAGAAGTGCGAATTTGGTGAGCAATATGATAACATTGTTTGGGATTGCATTTTTATGGGACAAATGATCCTGCATTGCAAAAAGAACTTTTACAAGCCCCTGGCCTGACATTAGAAAAGGCTTGTGATCTAGCAAAAGTGTCTGAGATTAGTCGAGAGCAACTTAGCCATATACAAACTTCAAAATTGACAACTCCAGTACTAAGATCAACTCCAGTTGTTGTGGGCATTATGCGTGACCAATTCAAGAGTCGTCAACGAGAAAAGAATTCAGAATCATCCAAATAATTTTTTTTTAATCCTGCTAATGCAATTCTACTTAGGAAAGGCGTCAAGGTCCAGCGTACGGTAAACAATACTCAAAGTGTGGCAAACTTAATACTTTTGCTATTGTATGTCAAAAATCAGACAAGTGAAGATTTTACAGCACAATAATAATGATAGTGAGGGTGAACCTTTTTATGTAGATATGATTGCAGCTAGGGTGACTGAATCAATTAATAAATGTGTTGAAGCGGTGAATGAAAGTGTGGCATGAAACCGTGAAGATTGAAAACCAACCTGTTCAGTGTTCACTTTAAACTAGATACTGGTTTAGAAGTCTATATTATTCAAATTAATATAATATTCCAGAAAATAGACCAACAGTTTAAGGTTAGGCCTACAAGTTATATGGAGGTTTTAAGGTAAAACCTTTAGGTTTTGTGTATCTCAGGTGTGAGTACAATAATGTGGTGAACTACATGTATTTCAGACTAGTCGATTGCGATGGTAGGTACTCCAATTTTATATCTAAATGTACGTGTGAATCAAAATCTAATCAAAAGAATGAAAGTGGTTAAATTGAAAGCTTATGAAACTTAAATGGATATTAATCATACAGAGTGTCGGAAAGCTAAAGTTATTGAAGAAAATAAGGAGATTTTCAAATTTCTTGGCAAGTTCTCCAAAAAGTGCAATAAATGCTCACAAGAATGCTAGGTCTAAAGCTAGGACACCAAGACGTCTGGCGCAAACTGTGTACAGTAAACTCAAGTCAACTTTGAACACGTAGGTAAAAGATAACATTGCTGTAAAGGTAAAGGAGCTCAGAATGCGGGTAAGCAATCTAGTCACTGTCGAAAAACCCACTGGCTCATTACGACTTTGCCTGGACCCACAAGAACTAAATAAAGAAATAAAAATAGAATATTATCATATTACAATGATTGAACAGTTTAAAGATAAAAATGTTTTTCACTTTTTGACCTTAAAAATAGATTCTGGCTGTTAGAGCTTGATGAAGAATCTAGTGATCTCAATGGGAATGCTATAAATTCCTAAGTTTGCCATTTGGGGTGAGTTGTGCTCCTGAAAAGTTTCAAGAATGGAATGAACAGTTCTTGGAGACATAAAAGGTATTGTGATCTACTTTTATGATCTTCTAGTTGCTGTAAAATCAGTGCAAGAAAACGACAAGATTTTGTCTCAACTTGTTGAACGAGCAAAACTTTTAAATGTTAAATTTAATCCTATCAAGCTCCAATACAAGGTCTCTGAGGTTATATTTTTGGGTCATGCGCTATCGGCAAACAAAATTTGACCTGATACAGAGCGATTTTTAGCTATATCCTGTCTACCAGATCCTAAGAATAGAAAAGATTTACATAAGTTTTTAGAAATAGTCTATTACTTGAGATAATTCATACCTCAAATGACAACACTGACAGCTTCCCTAAGAGAACTATTGAAGACATATGTAATGTGGCAGTGGCTACAATGTCACTCTTGATTGTGTCAAAACGCTCAAATATGTGTCCAGTACTTCTCCAGTTCTTGCAAATTTTTATTCCTCTAAGACACTTATGATACAACGTAATGCTTCACAAGATAGTCTGGGATGCCTTTTTTCAAAATGAGAAGCCAGTTGCTTATTCCTCACGCAGTTTAACAGAAACTGAAAAGGGCTGGGCCCAGGTAGAGAAGGCTATGTTAGCAATCGTATATGCTACAAGTAGATTCCATTTTTATATATATGCCCACTCAGTAAAAGTCTTGGCAGATTATAAACTTATTGTGGCTAAAATGGATAAGAATGTTTGTAAAATATTGTCTACTCACCTTCAAAGACTGAAGCTTAGGCTCCTAAAGTATAATCTTAATGTTCAATGTATACCAGGAAAAACAATTTACATTGCAGATCTGCTTTCACGATCATACATCCCTGGTGCAGTTCCTGATTACCCTGAATTTAGTGAAATAGTACACAGTGTAAGTAGGCACATGCCCATGAGCGAAGCTCGTAAAACGGAATTTAGGACAGAAATGCTAGTAGAGGTCCTGTGCTTAATATTGTCACGCAATTTATGCAAGCAGATTGGCCTCAAAGAAATGTCTATGTTCTAGTTCAATGTCGCCTTTGTGTGACCCTTCAAAGTGAGCTTCATGTGGAAGATGGACTTTAGTTCTTAAAGTACAGAATTGTTGTACCAAATAAACTAAGAGTGAGAATGCTCACATTACTTCATGGGGGTAATTTCGGTGTGGAAAATACCAAAGTCAGAGCGAGAAAGTTATTTTTTTGGCTTAGCATTTCTAATGATATAGAAAACCATAACTGACTGTAAGATGTGTGAAAAATTCCGTGTATCTCATAAGAGGGTGTCACCTATCCCCCACCCTTCGCCTAATTTACCATTTGAGCAACTTGGTGGTGACACATTGAATTTCCCGCGTGATAATAGCGGATAATATGCCATTTAATTTGTAACCACCCATTAGAGAAATAATAACAAGACAACAATGGTTTTATTCAATAAACAATTAATCAATTTTAAACCGTACCATATGTATATAGTGACTAGAGACTTGTCAACTTGTGGCCTTCAGGAGGAATAGTTAGATATTTAACTCTGAAGATTTAACAACAAAAGTACTCCCCAAAAATTAAGTTTCGATGTAACTTAAATCTTAAATATCCTGCCACCTAGTGACAATTTGTACCTCAATAAGGTTTCAAAGATTATAAAATAAAATATTAATCTTAAAAGCTCTTTCATCTTGTGGCAATTATATTATGTACAAAAAAAAAGTTGCAGAGATTGTAAAACATAATCAATATTATTAAGAGCTCTGCCATCTTGTGGAAATAATACGTATATAATGTAATAGAAACTACGAGACATAATAGTAAGTTTTTTGGTGATATATCATGACAACAAAATGTATTTTAATGCAAATAAAGTTATAAAGCACAATATTTAAGTGCTCTGCCTTCTCAAGCCATTTAGTTAATTTTACCAAACAATAATTTACTCGGTAAACGACGCCAGCTACCCATCAGCAATATGACCATAGCCTACACGAGAGCGGAATGAAACTCTAGCCGCCAAGCGGCGAAACAGAAGTTACTTTAAAATTGAAGGAAAAAATTTAGTTTCTCCAATAGACAAAATTTTAATTGAAACGTGGCTACACTTTAGCCCACTAATAAAGGAAAACACCCCCATCCCATTACAGCGATTTGAAATTATAGGCCTAAATTAATAATTTTGAAAAGATTCCATAATTTAGCCAGAAGGGAATTTTGAAAAAGCGAAGCTAAGCCCTAGTTTAAAATGCGTCGCTCACCTCGTGCTAAGCCAATGGATACAATGAGTACCGACACAAACAAAATATCGCTATATTTAGCGACTACACAAGATCACACGTTTACAGGGAGTAGGGGAGGAAAAAGGGGCAGAGGGAGTGGAAGGGAAGAGATCGAGAAGCGCGTAGAAATAATTGTGAGCATTCTATGAACTAGTAGAATACGCTAGAATAGTTCAGGCGGAAGAAATAATAACTAAGTATGTGGAGCCACCTTCACTTGTTTTTCTTGAGCGTGGTCTTTTTCGCTTGCAGAGAGTTGGTTCACACCTCCTTTCAGTCAGTTAGATAGTGTGTTAGAGGGAGGAGGTCATGGCCAGGCGTGAAGACAGGACATAAAGCGCTCATTACCCACAATTCAATAGGTTAGCTGAAAAGGGGGTTGAAATAGGTGATCTAATTCTCAAAAAGAGTAAGGAAGAAGGAAAGTAATACTGGATGTCTCTACTAGAATATCGCAACACACCTCTCTAGGGACTAGAATGTTCGCCATTTTAATTGTTAATGAATCGTCTTTTAGGAACACGTATACCAGTTTTCACTGCAAATTTACTTCCCAAGGTAGTACCCTATGTGAACAAACAACTTGTTGCCAAACAACGTAAAGTAAAAACGCATTATGACAAAACAGCTTCTTGTAAGCCTGTTGATTTCAAAAATGTACAAATAGTTGCTGTACAAAAAGTTAAAATATGGGATCCAACCTTGATTTAGCATAAACACGAGGCTCCTCGGTCATACATAATAAGTGACGAGAGAGGTAATGTACTGCGTAAAAATGCAAAGCATCTGAGGAAGTCTAAATATCAGCCTCAACTAACTCAGGAGTTTCATACTGATTACCTTACAAAATACAGTGGATGGCTCTAATGACACTTTGAATAATGTTAGCAATGCAACTCATTATGAACCCCATCCTAATGCAAATGAACCTGTAATGGATAACGCAACTGTGGATGAAGATTGAAGACATAAGAAATACATCTGTTGATAACACTAATCATTTGAATGGTAATAACTAAAAGTGGGTGGTGCATTGTAAAACCTACAAGATATTGATAAAGGGGAAGTGTTATAAGTACCAAAGAAGTTGGTGTAAAACATGTTGGATTGGCAACACAAATAACATCAGTGTGTCTTGTAGATAGTTTGTGTAGTGTTTAGTGATGTGATTAGAGCGTGGAACATTGATGGTGGTCTTGGTTCAAATGTGCTGATAATGTACATCAAATAAAACGTACTAGAACACGAAACGTAGCCTTTTATATTTTATGCTAAGCTGTTTTGTGTGCCTTTGAATCGCCGCTTCTCCTATCTGATAGAAGAAGTGACGAATGCGTTTACAAAAATATGTAATCAAGGATGGGAAGGAACAAGCATAAGAGAGATATACAAGTTTAACAAATTAGTTTATTTAAATTTAAAACAAGTTGATAGAATTACATATGGCTTAACTAGATTTTACAAGAAACAATCCTTTGTTTATAAAGAGAAATTAAATCATTTACTTTTGACATAGTTATCTCAATAGGGAACATTTGGAGTGAGACACCTAGGTTATACCAGCAATGAACACAAGTATGGTAGAGTCTATATTACGAATGTGAATAACTCGTTAAAGTATAACTATCACACATTTCGCTACGAAGGTGCGTCTGTCTCTACACAACGGCAATTTAAATAGGAAGCAAATATTACTTTAAGGTTAAGCAACAACATATAACAACTATCTAGTCTAGCGGCTACTAGACTTAGACCTGAACGGCATTTACATGAATAGTAGATAACAATACCAAATTATAGAAAGTCCTAGTTTAAAGAGTTACAACGTTGGTAGTTAAATGAGCTATCTAGCATGAGTTAACCCCATAGTGAATTACGAGACACAAAAAATGCATTCCTAAGATACTATGGCCGGTCTATTCCTCATTAGTACTATCTGGTCATTCAATAGTATATTTAATATTTTACACATGTCTGGACACACTATATCTAGTGCAAACAGTTAAACATCAACTAATATAAACGGTGCCTGAAGGGGGCCGGACAAAAAAAATACCCCGCGGGCCCCTACACTAGACTAGTAGCACACCCACAGGTTGAGCACTGAATAAAGGTGTATCATTAGACATTTTAGAGACTGGTATCAGTCAAAGACCCAACTAGGTCATGAAAAAAAGCGATAGACAACCTGATTTCTACCATAATATAATATAATATAATATAATATAAGCATTACGTTAGCAAAGGCACGGTTATACAGTATAGCTTATAGGTTATTGCCCAGATATTTACGACTGTCTGATGGACATAGAAAAATAGAGCAAGATCTCTAACATTCTAAACTATGCCTTATGTGCATATAAACACAAGTCAGAAAATCTGACATACAAAACTATGTCAAATGGACATAGAAACAAAGAGTAAGAATTCTATTATTCAAAACTATGCCTTATGGGCATAGAAAAACAAGTCAGGAACTCTGACATACAAAATTATGTCATATGGATATAGAAACAAAGAGTAACAACTCTAACAATCAAACTATGCTTGATAGACATAGAAAAACAACAACATTTGACATACTAAACTGTCATATGGACATAGAAACATAGAGGGACAACTCTATCAATGATTACTAAAACAAATACTCATGGTGACAGACGTAGATACATGTGCGGCGAGGAGGCGAGACCGACGCCTCACAGATCGTGATCACCAGTAGCTTAGTTCGCTTATCCTTGCTTGACGTCCAGGCTGTTCCTCCGACGAATCGTTGTAGTTGAATACAAAATGTGAAGCGAGGGATGGCTGCGTTATACTAAAAAGACTGACGTCTTCGGGCAGGGAGTCCACTAGGACAAATGGGGGGGAAGGGGGGCAGTTTGCAGAATTGCGCAGAAAGACAATTAGCACTAGAAGATGGCGCTGAGCACAACACAGAGAACCAACTCTGTCATTTCATCGAAGTGGGGCCAGCGAATAAGATATCCTTTTGTTGAACCTCCAGAAACAGTCAGACGGGGCACTTTCCTCTAGTTTGGGCGTTTCCAGCAACATGATTTAACCGTGAGTTAATATCTGCCACACATTGTTAGAATTTATTAGTTCTTGTATTTATCGTGTTAATCATATATATGGTATTTTGAGTGTAGGTGTTAATACGTTATTTAATACACTTGCTTGAACAAATAGTAAACGCGAATATAGCCATACAGTATTTAACTTTTCATACGAAATCATCTTAATAACATTATTAAGTACAATATACTAGTTATGCTTTGAAATTATAATATACCTCATTGTTTGTCTATCTGTTTTTTATACAGTGACCTCCAATAGTAGTGAAGTATGAATATATAAAAATTAATTATAAACCATTTTGTAGCTCTAGCTTGCAGTTTGGCCAACTGTTTCAAGTAGTTAAGGAACCCACCACGAGTAGCAGTAAAATCGGAAGCCATATTGATTTTTTGAATTATGAAGGAGAAGGTGTGGTTGTATTAGTTGTTGAAATGATTATTAATTTTATACTTCATTAGAACACTTTCGCTAGTGTTTTGGATACTAAATGTAACGTCGTCTCGCCGTATTTATCAATCTTAAATATGGATGTAGACGGTATGTAGGATTGTTAACCTGAATTTGAACATATGTTTTGGTTTGGCCTATAATGTTTTTTGTTGATTTTTTTTTAAATCATGAAGGGTTCTGCTAAGCAAACTAAAATTTGCGAGTGAAATTATTCTTTAAATTATCTTTTTTCATTCAGTCGTTCATCTATTCTGATTTCCAAAGCAGTAATGAGAATGTATATGGTGAATGTGTATTAACAGGTGTCAGGGGCGTCGCGCCGTGGGGGCGGTGGGGTCCTCTCCCCCCACCCTCCACATTGTTGGTTAAGAGCTTGAAAGTTGGGAATTTTGTGAGATTTGAGATCTGGAGTTGGTAAATTCTAGGCTTATTCTGTACCCCAGGACTTTCTATTCTTGTACTGACAGATTTAAAATTTCCCAACTGTTGATCCCTACTCTACAAAAAATCCCAACTTAAAAAATCATCAAACATTGAAAGGAAATTCCTTCTGTAGTAAATTGTAGAAATCTTAGTTAGTTAAGTAATCTAAAGTCTGTTCACCGTAGGAATTGTTTTCTGAAAGGCCTTTTTCCCTACCAGAAATGTATTATATAGTAAGATATTGGTAGGAAAAAAGACCTTTCAGAGAGTAATTCTTACCGTGAATGGAATATAGTAGCGCCGTTGTCAGTAGGCAGAGACAACGGCCGGTAAGTGTATGTCGAATGCGGTATGGAAACTAATCATAAAGGAACATGAGCTGGCCAGTAACAAAATTTCACTCAGCCAGTAATGCTTTAAGTGACAGCATTGTCAGCCAAAGTTTGGTTTATTGTTTAGTGTTTTTAGTTGTGACTTTCGTGGCTGCTAGACTCGCAGTTTTATGATTCAAATTATCAAATGTTGTACATCCAATGCCTTAATTAGGGCTTTATTAAATTTTGAAGGCATAAATGCAGTGAATGCTACGCAACATTTTATTGTTTTCTTATCGAAAGCTCTGACTGATGAAATGAGGACATTGAGGTTAGTGTTAGTGTTTGACTTGTGAAGTATACACTAATTTTTCTAGCAAGTATCCATACTAGTTTGAATTGAACTGATGTTTCTTATTTCATTGTTTATTAAAATAGGCTTTCATCAAAGCAACAATGAATGAAGAGGAGTAATAGGGCTGTGTTACATTGTTACAACTCTGATAATTTTTCATTTGATTAAGTAGACTACATTAAACAATAAAATAAGTTTTTTTACCCTTTAACACTTTCAAATTTGGGATACATTTCTAAATTTGTTATTTAGTGTTTGATTTGCATGAAATTTCGTATAACCATGTTGTTTAGCATGCTGATTTCCAATTTGCCATACGTCATTTAATAAAATGTCAGGGGAAGCCCCTTCACATTCACGCACCAAATTACAATATGTTTTGAATAGTTTATTGACGTACCGGTATTAATATTTTAGGGCAAATTCCATGAGATTATGGAGCAGGACATTTGTATACAGGCATCAAAAAACTGTAGAAATATCGAAAAATTCCAGTTTTTGTTGCTTTGTTTTACAGTTGAAAATGTTTTTAAATAAACATGGCCAAATTGCTAATTTTTGATAGAGTGACAAGAGAGTTCTACATCTCAGGGAGCCAACTAGTTAAATATGGCTTCCAACTGTGTTATAATAAATCAGCGGTTTCCAACATGGGGGCCGCAGCGTGTTTTAGCTTTATATTTACTTTTCCAAGGATTTTAATAATTATAAGAAGATGCGTAATTCTAATAGAAATGTAAGTTGTTCAAGTGCTAAAAACGACCTAGCTACTGCTTAGGTTCCTTTTGGCTATTCCATTTTGATAGCTTCTTGCTGACTTGTTTACTGTGGCAGCCTTGTGATGCTGCTAGCTTAATATAAAATCATCCCCCCAACCCCGGGCTTGTTGATTCTATTTTACTACATATTAGTCGCATATAATCATTATTATAAGCAATTTATAATCATTAAAACAAGCATTAGTGGACATCCGGTTTTAATGTCACGCTCTTTTGTTTTGGTTTTTTGGTGAAGGTGAAGTAAGGATTTTAATTCTGGCCAGGGGTAGTTTATCCTAATATCCCTTCAAGCAAACAAGGGTACATTTCCTCTAAATTTTACCTATCCCACTGGAGTAGATAACTGTATAATATAGTCCGGGCTGGTAGTAATACACAGTGAAAAAACTTAAAAATTAGGATTTGAACGCTTTTAAATTATCAAAGGGTCGCGATGGCTGCAAAGAGAAAAGTTGTGGTCATAAACTATAAAATGTTGGAAACAGCTGTAATAAAGCAAGTTAAATTTTTTAATCTAAAATACACGATTTGAACAATATCTGCAAATATAAATAAATATATTTAAGCTCAATTGAATATTTAGCTCAGATGCAGGTAAACTGAAATAAATAATAATTCATGTTATTTCCTTATGCACTGAAAAAGCCTTGTAGCTTTAAAAATCCAGTATGAACAAATAAATAAATTTAAAAATACATTTGCCTAAAAGCTCGGTTCAAGGCTTAATTATCAGCCCAAATTTAAAACAACAAAATCTGGGAGCCTCCTCCCACTCCTTCCCCCTCCCCCACACCACCAAGCCCCTTTTTTCAATATTGCCCTTCTAGTACTCTACTTTGCTACTTGGGAGTTTTTCTAATTTTGAAATGCTTGGAGCTGGGAAAAACACTGGTTCACCCCCCCAAAATATATTTCGTGCAGCGCCTCTGACAGGTGTTCTGTGAGTGCGGAATTAGAGGATCTGATAAGCTTCTGTATAGTAAATTGATTGTCGCACTACTTCTATAAGGATCCCGTTAGGTTTTTAAAACGCTCAGTTTTGGATATGGCTCTCATTTATGCTTAGTGTGTGTTGAACGTATCTTATGACATGTTTATTTTTTAATTTTGTAAAAGGGTATTTAAAAATCCTGTGTTTGCTCAGGAACTTAGCGACCGTGTGGGGGGCTCACGGCAAGGGCTGTGATAGAATGACCAGTTGGGCCGAGAGAATGCATCGCAGGGCTGCCACCTTCAGCAACGTGGTCACTTCTTGCGGCCATCCGTCAGTTCCCTATCCTCGTCGCTTGGAGAAGTAAGCTATATCACCTACATATCACCTTTGAGTGTCAGGTTGGAATCCTGGCTGAAACTAGAGTGGTTCACACTCCACCACTTTCGAGCACTTAACCTAAGACACTGAGTGTTCAATAAAGATTGTGTATAAGTCGATATAATTATATCAAAATTATAAATTTATAGTTTTCATTTTTAAAAATATAGGTAATTCTCTGGCTTGGCAAAACAGGTGAAATTTAATTTGATCAGGGGTATTGTTTGCCACATTGTTTTTCTGTTAACATTATCTTAAAGGTCATTACAAGACTACACTAAGTGCATGCAACATTTAAATTAATGATTAATTGAGCAAAATTTCCAAATAGTAGTTTAGTATGTCTATTTTTCCAATTTTCCAAAAAATATATGCTCAAGCTATTTTCTATAACACGTTGAATGTTCCATGTAACATCCCAGTTGGGGTATCAAATCCATACAAATATAAACACCATGCATGTGGACAAATCACACCCCTGTTTGCCCATTTTTAGTGAAGCTGATTTTTTTGGGTCTATTCCACAGGGTAAAGTTCGGAGTCCCCTTGGATGAAGTCTGCAAGCAAGACATTCCAGGACCTCTCTTAGTAAGTAGGTACATTAACTTGGATAGTCAGGTACACTGACCTGGGGTTTAATATTTAACTTACCCGCCTCGGTGGCTGAATGGTCTAAGGTGTCACTCTCGTTTTAGACTGGACTGCTGATGACGGAAATATCGGGGTTTGAATCCCCGTTGGACCTACAGAGGGTGGTTTTACCTTTAAATGGCTTTCACCTCTATTTCCACTCAAATGGGAGGAGATCACCTATAAAATGCTTCATTATCCCTACCTCAGGGTAATTTTATATATATATAACCTGTGCAGGTAGTAAAACGTGATGATAAAAAAATATATATTTAGTACAGGTCTAGATTATATAAATATTTGTTTTCCAAAAATAGTTTCTCATTATTTCTTCAGGTAATACATATTTTATATTCTTATGGTACCAAATGTGCAGGTGTTGGTTCTGAAACTAAACAAAGAGGCCCCATTTAAGAAAGATGTGTTTCGAGCCCCGGGTCACCAAGGGAACATGAAGAAGTTGATCCATTTCCTTCAGGCGGGCCGACTCGTCAACATTGACAATTTCTCCGTCTACACCATTGCCTCCGTCCTGAAGAAGTTCCTTCGCAAACTGCCAGGAGGGATCTTCGGACGGGAGGGGGAGCAGGCTCTCTTTACTATCATTGGCCTGGAGAGTATGGAGGAGCAACGAGACCAGATACACAGGTCAGGAGGACCAAGGAGCTGGTCTAGGGCTATCATTTATAAAACTTGTGTCTGTGGGATCCCAAACTAAGGTGGGAAATATCAACTTTCAATAAATTCCAAACCTTTTTTATATAAGATATAAAACGTATGAAACATCGTTCCCCTGCAGTTTCCCAGCTGCATATTCGTTAACTTACTAATCAGTTAAAAACAATGATAATCAAAGCCAAAAGTGTGAAACTTTGGACAATGTAAATCAAGTGTGTCCAGCAACTTGGAAAACAGGGAAATGTCACCTGCAATTTTCTTTCTCAGAGAAAAGTCAGAGAATTCATTACATTATTGTAATTTCCATGTATTCACAAAAAGAATACACAACTTTTATTTACAATAGTCACAATAACATTTTTCTTTCAGTTAAGACACACCACGAATCTCATCTAGCATTACAATCTCAATTCTCAAAGTTAACATGGGATTTTCATGTACTTCTATTCCTCTATTGTGCGTCTTTAGCCAAAGTTGAGGTCCCTAATAGTTATGAGTATATGTGAAAATTAAACTATATTATAGGAAGAATAAACTAAAAATAGTCTCTCTCAACATTTTTTCGCTGTACTGGTGTAAGAACACTCTTTTGATGGAGCTATATAGCTCAGTCAATAGTGTACAGTCTGTTTACTGAGCTAAGGATCTCGAATTTGATTTCCAGCATGGCCGAAAAATTTATAATTAGTGAAATGTGGGTTTACCCTTTTACATTGATGAATTAATGGCTGGGGACAGGATGTTGTGCCTGTTGGATTATAAGGCATATGAAGCTACGACAGACCTAGCAAGCCGGTAGTGGAAAATATATGGCTTGAATAAAAAACTGACCTAGGCCACAGGCGGTAAACAGTAATGGATGTAATGCGGCTGTATCCATACTAAAGATAATCTCGATCTCCCAAGCTTTGCTAGTCATGTACAATTAATTATACATATGTTTTATTAATTTAGTCTTTTTTCCCAATGAAGGGGTGGTCAGGGTTAAAATCCTGGTCAAATGTACTAAGGGTGATTTTCCCTAAATGGTTTCCCACACTTTTCACATGCAAATACAGGTGAATTTACTTTAAATTCTACTTTGCTCATTCCTAGCCTATTGACATAATTAATACAGTCTATATGTGTGAGGGGATGTGTGTGTATGCAATTTTAACTTGTTCGAGCTGAGTTAGAATGAAAACTTTTTTCGAGCTCCAGTAGTAAAGAGCTATATTTGTAGAAGAAATCACGCATAAACCATAAATAAATACAAACTTTTTTTAGAATTACATTTTTTTGTGAAAAAATTTGTTATCACACAAATTCAAATTTTTAGATAAATTTAAAAGTCATTTTATAATTTTTTTAAAAAGACAAAAAGAAATTTTGAGGACTCCATTTGCTATGAAATTACATCTTAAAATTGAATAAAATTAATTCAACTAGGCATTTTCAAGAAAAAGTTCAACATTTTCTAGTAGCTTACTTAAATGTTTTGAGATTTGTAAAAAAAAAATATTTCAGTCCAGTTTGAGCAGTACTAAAACTGGACTCAAACTCTAATTTTTTTGCACTCCCACGCCCCTAGTATTAAGATGCAGTGAAAAGAGATAGTTATATTTTTCTTACTTTTAATCGATGTATAGGGTTTGAAAAATGCTTTAAGCTAAAATGATGTTTCTAACAAAATCTTTAAGCTATTGCATAGTAACTCAACATTCCCCTACCAGCAATTTGTTGATATTTTCAAATAAAGACTAAAATTAAAATAATTTAAAATGTTCCTTTTGTGGGATCATATTTAGTAATGTTTAGAACATAACTACAGGGCTACAATATTGTTAATGATCATTTTCGAATTTGCCATTTTTCACCTTCAATATATCCAGTTATCAGATAGTAATTTGCCTAAATATAAATTATAATACTTGTGAGAAAATGGCTCAAATACAATCAAATCTCCACAGTAAGGCCCTTTATGAAAATGCAAACATAATTTTTTGCAACAAAAATTTGTATCATTTTACTATTTGTTAGTGTTATTTTATATGTATTGATAATATTTATTGAAAGTGGCAGCTGCAGATCACATGACTTAACGTATGGATATTTAGAACTAGTAACTTTTTGCCAGATAGGTCTTTCCTATGAACATTGGACTATACAATGTGAAGGGGGAAACTACCCATTTTTGAAAAAATAAGACATTTAGGAATGGAAATGAATACTTTATTCAGAACAGAACGCGGAGATTAGGGGTTGATCCAGGTTGGGTGTTCTAAGGGTAGTTTTCCCTGAATGGTTTCCCACTCTCTAGCTCCACACACATTCTGGCACACTTCCTCTAAATTCAACCTTCCTCATCCCTAACTCATTAGCGTAATTAGTACACAAGCGTATAACCCAAATGGGTAGTAAGAGGAGGTGCTTAAAAAAAATTAATTTAGTGGTTCTCTTCAATATTAATTCTGAAATTGACTGGTAAAAGATTTATTAGAGCTGGGTTTTTAAAATAGTTTGCTCTTTATTTAATTTATTTGCCAAAACATGCAGAACGTTGGCAAGCTTTATAGTGACCGACTTGATTAAAACATTAAATAAAGGGAAGTGTAGAAACATGAACATACATAACCTGTTGTGAATTGCTGATTGGCTGACTCTCTCTCTCTCTCCACAGGCTCATTACATCACTGCCCACGCACACTCAGCGGCTTCTAGTCCTCCTTTTCGGCACATTTAGGGTAATTGCAATGAATTCTGAGCGTGCACGTACAGGGATGACCTCAGAGGCTCTGGGCGTGTCTGTGGCCCCAAGCTTCTTCCAAAGTTGTGTCAGTGATGGCAAGACAGCCAAAATGGAGGATGTCATGAGGTTTAAGGTAAGGCCCTTAATTTTTACACTTTTGCTTTATTATGAAGGGCAGGATCAGCCAGGTTGGACGATAGAAGGGACGTCTCATATTTTCTCTTAGGTTAGCTAGTTTAATAAGAATAAAAGGATGACAATCACAAATATCAAATAAGATGTATAGTAAATACAATACAGGAGAGTTGATCACTGTTGACCATGGTTGATAACAAACAACTGTAGTGTGATGTTCATTGTGTAAGTGTTCGCCTCTTCCCTTCCTTCCTTTTGTGCATTAAATTCAGTTATTTGGTGCCTTATTCCCACCAACCAATCAAAAACAGTGCTATTGAGTTTAACTTTGTTATATAACACTTCCGCCTGGAGTGTTGCTGTCATGTGAATAGGGACTGGCCCTGTGTATGTTGACTAACCACACGAGAGTGAATTATTGACTCAAAAAAACACTTAGATTTCTCCACCTAGATATGAGACTCCTTAAACTGTGAGATACTCACACTGGTGGACACACAGCCTTAGATGTCAGGTTTTATGCAAAGTTTGAATTTTAGCTGGGTGTACTGAGCTGGGGTTTACTAAATGTTTTCCCACTTTTCATTTGTGCAAATGTAGGTACACTTGCTTCTTTTTAAATCTTGCCTTCCTATGTATTAACATATTAGTGTAGATTGTGGGTAGTTTTGATAGGTAATTAGACTCGGGGACACATACAAACTTTGTGACTCACAAAGCGACAAAGCAAAAAGTGACAAGGCCGCAGGCTCCCCACCTCTGTTCTAAACTAAGTCATATTCATAGAATATAAATAAGAACTGGGGAAATTTTTAGAATTTTTGGAGGTATAGTAAAAAAAAACACCTTAATTTATCAGGGCTGCCATACACCTGAAAAACACAGGGAATTTTGCAAAATCTAGTAAAAATATTGGAATAATTAGTAATTTGGAACATTTAGATGAGATCTTAAAATATATCTTTGGATGGATGAAAAAGTGAAGTGAAGAATTAAGCACGCTGATTCAAACATGTCTTATTACCTATTACCCCCTTAAACAAGGGCTGTGAAGTGACAAGCTGTATTTCCCCATCAATCCTAAATCATCATCATTCAATATAAGTTGCTTGGAAAAATGGGAATTCATTCCGGAAAACACAGAGAATTTGGTAGTAAGAAAATATTAGCAACCCTGGTAATGATATATAATTACTTAAGATTGGTTTTCATATCTCATCTCAATTTTATCTCCATGGCGTGAGCCTGCAAGCGGCCATCGCCGTTAGCAATTTGTGGATAGGTAGAGTTATGTGGTCAGCACAATGAGCCCTCCAGCTGTTATTCTCAGTTTTCTATACCAGAGTGTCTCCTTATTTGTCCTCATGAGACAGAATTTTACCCCATTCCAGGCCCACTGCTTCACAGACAAATTCTGGAAGCACCAAGGATCGAACCTGGGACCTTTGGTTCAGTAGTAGAAACTCTGACCACTAAACCACAGAGGCAGTCTGAATATTTGAGCTAAAACACTTTTTCATATGTATTTATTAACAAAAATATAATAATTTCTTCAATTTTCTTTTCTTGAAAGTTTGTTTCTTACTTTCATTGTGATGTTGATAATAATTATTACAATTTAAATATTGTCTATTACTCAGACAAGTTGAATTCCTCAATTCTTTAACCCTACGTCTACGTGCCTAACACAACTTTTATTAATTGATTCATCAAGTGAAGTTTTTTATACAATTCATTCAAGAATTTTAACTTAATAAATCTTTTAGGGCAAACATTTTACATTATAAATAGCTTAAAACAGTTGAAATAAATCTCTTAGTGCTTTGAATGTGATCATAAGATAATGGTTTAGGAAAAAGTCTTCACTTTTGAGGTCCATAATATTTTATATCGAAGTAGATACACGAGAGAATCCGACACCTTATCTCAGTCGGTAGCGTGTCGGTCTACTCAGCTAAGGGTCCCGGGTTTGATTCCCGGCATGGCTGAAAATTTTATCATTGGTGAAATGTGGGTTTACTCTTTCATAGTGATGAATTAATGATGGGGAGACTGGATTTTGTACCTGTACAGGAGAGGCACATTATAGTTACGTTCATATCATCATCATCATCATCATCATCACCTGTTTCCAGCCTGTGGTTGGGTCAGTTTAGTAAAATACCTCCATCTTCCTCTATCCTTCCACCTTTAATTTTTTCCATTCTTCTCCTCTCACTTGAACACTTTCTGTTATCGGCTCCTCCCATCTCTTTCTTGGTCTCCCCTGCGGTCTTTTACCCACATACTTTATTTTCAAAATTTTCTTCAGAATCTTCTCTTTTTCCATCCTCATTACGTTCATTTACTCACTGTAAACTTATATCACATATCTTCTTTCCTGGGGCTTCTCCTTTGTAAAAATAGAAAATCGGATACAAATTTGTGAAATTTTTTAATATCCTAATATTTATAATTAAAAATAATAGAATCAGGGCAAAATGTGGTAAATCTTATGGTACTTAAAGAATTTGTACCACATACTATTATGAATACAGATTTGTTGATATCAGCTACAACAGGCCTAGCAAGCCGGTAGTGGAAATTATATGGCTTTAATAAAAAACTGACCCAAGCCACAGGCTGGAAACCGTAATGGATGTAAAAATATGTTGATACCAATGCTGCTTGTGAATTAAGCCAAACAATACAGGTAAAAATCAAGTATCAACAAATTGGAATCCGTCCATATCTTAAATATAATATCTATTATCTTGTTACTGGGCTAGTTTGTAAGTGTAAAAACTTGTTAGCTTGTTAAATATTATTTGTAAAGCTATCAATGTAGAGCATGAACAAGCAATAAATGATGTATTAGGCTAATGTACAAAATAGTTTATTGTGCTAATACTTGAGTCAGGGCTGGGTAAAGATGTGTGAACTCCTACTTCTTCCCAAGTTGTTGTTTGAATCTGTTCAAGAACACTGGATAGTAGCACTGAGAGCCTCCCGGGGAAAACTGTTGAATTACTGGCTGACTGAGGCTCTCCTCATGATTACTGTTGGAATACTGGCTGACTGAGGCTCTCCTCGTGATTACTGTTGGAATACTGGCTGACTGAGGCTCTCCTCGTGATTACTGTTGGAATACTGGCTGACTGAGGCTCTCCTCGTGATTACTGTTGGAATACTGGCTGACTGAGGCTCTCCTCGTGATTACTGTTGGAATACTGGCTGACTGAGGCTCTCCTCGTGATTACTGTTGGAATACTGGCTGACTGAGGCTCTCCTCGTGATTACTGTTGGAATACTGGCTGACTGAGGCTCTCCTCGTGATTACTGTTGGAATACTGGCTGACTGAGGCTCTCCTCGTGATTACTGTTGGAATACTGGCTGACTGAGGCTCTCCTCGTGATTACTGTTGGAATACTGGCTGACTGAGGCTCTCCTCGTGATTACTGTTGGAATACTGGCTGACTGAGGCTCTCCTCGTGATTACTGTTGGAATACTGGCTGACTGAGGCTCTCCTCGTGATTACTGTTGGAATACTGGCTGACTGAGGCTCTCCTCGTGATTACTGTTGGAATACTGGCTGACTGAGGCTCTCCTCGTGATTACTGTTGGAATACTGGCTGACTGAGGCTCTCCTCGTGATTACTGTTGGAATACTGGCTGACTGAGGCTCTCCTCGTGATTACTGTTGGAATACTGGCTGACTGAGGCTCTCCTCGTGATTACTGTTGGAATACTGGCTGACTGAGGCTCTCCTCGTGATTACTGTTGGAATACTGGCTGACTGAGGCTCTCCTCGTGATTACTGTTGGAATACTGGCTGACTGAGGCTCTCCTCGTGATTACTGTTGGAATACTGGCTGACTGAGGCTCTCCTCGTGATTACTGTTGGAATACTGGCTGACTGAGGCTCTCCTCATGATTACTGTTGGAATACTGGCGGACTGAAAACTTAAAGCAGAATACTACTGTACACGCTATCGATGGCTCACACCACACCTGAATCCGTAGATCCCAAGTATTAGTAGCACTTGTTTATTAAATGCCTGTAAAAGACAACTTCTTCCAAGTCGTCTTCCTTGGGAGTAAGCTACTATTGAGTCTGCCGATTCTAGACCCAGCCTTGGCTCTAGGTACAAACAACCTTGTAGCCATCAGAGACAATAACTAACATCCCCATCATGTACATTACCAGAGGGGAGACATAACAATTTCACTACTTTCTATGCATCCAATCTCAAAATAAGTAATTAATTCATATACCATGTAAAAAAAAACCTTTAACAATACAGCAATTTGATTTGCACAAGATCACGAAAACATGAAGGTCATATTGAGTACATTTACATTTTGTCAATACTAAAGTGAAATAATTAATAATGGTCAGAAGGAAAAATTACCCAATTCTGAATATTGTCTTTTTTGTGAAATACCAGAACTTTCACTTTCTTGGAGAATCGAGGCATCAAGAGTGATTCTGAATTCTTTCAAACCAGTATGAATTGAGGGTATCAAGGGATAGAGGTTGACAACCCAATTAGGTAACCTATTGCCGATAGAGTAAACTTTGTTCCAAACAAACATTTGTATTTTGTTTGTTCCCAGTCTAGTCCAAGTGTTTGATGCTAGTAACTCTCTGAACTCTCTGATGGCTTGTTAATAAGAGGAGATTAGTTAAATACTAGTATAAAACTTGGTTATTGCTTCATACTGGTCAAGTGTCAAGTGTTAGACAAACAAAACCATAGCTAGGGAAAGTATTTGGAATTGTGGCTTGCAATCTTACTTGAATGAGTTTGGAAAATATTGTATTAATCACAAAAACACATTATTATTTTTTAAAGTAGCTTTCACTGTCACAGGCAGGTTTATAGAGTAAACTGTTCCTGGTTGGACTGCAAGGTGGACTTAACAACTCGTTTTAAAAGTGTTTTATTCAGCAACACTCTGGTAAGTAAGTGTGCTGGCTATTCCTCTTAATTTAAATCATAAAAGGGAATAATGTAAGCTAAAATAATCCATGACTAGTAAAAAAAATTCTGATCCAAATTGAATATTATAGAGTGAACATATTCGAATTTAATATTTTGCTAAATTATATAGGCCTATAGTTCTTGAATCAAATCATACAATAAAAAAGGCAAAAGGCAATAAATAACACTCAAACAATAAATGGATTTTAAATATTAAGAAATTCAAAAATGTCTATGGTCAAGTCATAATGTGAGTTGAAACATTAAAATAAAATGTGAAACTGACCATGTAACTTAGCTGACTCTCTATTATTTTTAATAATTTAAACATTCTTATATTAAATATAATTTCGACCATTTGTTTTTATTAAATTGCATACAACAAATATTATAGGTCTTACTTGTCACATCCTTAGTATGTTGAAATTGTTAGTTATATTTTACTAGCACGTCGATGTTAGTTCTTATAAAAAATGTAATTAAATTATTAAATGTTTTACAATTAGATTTAAAATTTAAAATTCAATTCCATTGAATCTGGGATGTATTTGAATATGAAATTTCAAATCCAATTTGTATTATAAAAAAAGAGAAAGTCGCATGATTTTGAATTGACTAATATATCTTCGTTAGATTTTGATTTGAAATTTCGAGATTTCCATACAGTTTTAGAAGATTGTGTTGCCAAGGCACCAATGTCCACACTTATATCACTATATATATAAATTGAGTACTTAACCCTCAAGTGATGCTAATGTATTTAACACATGAAGTCACCCTCGCTACTTTATACCCAAGTCAGTTTTCACAGAACTATTGATACTAAAATTAATGAAGGTTTTTTTTTACATTTTGTTTTAATTTGAGTCAATTTAAACACATTCTGGTAGATAAAATAAAACTAATAAGTTGACAATATTGATTGTTTTTAATAAATAGCAAGGGGCATCATTCATAACATGGAATGTTTTTCTAAAATTGTTATACTTTCAGATTATTAAAAAAAACCTGTCTAAGCTGTTATTATGAAAATTGGTAGTAATAAAAATACACTGAATACATGTAGCCTACAATACAAATAAAATGTATAGAGAAAAAAGTGAAAGATTTTTTTTAATTAGGAACTAGAATCACTTTCACCCCTTACCTGAAAATTCCTGCAATATTTTACTATCTTATATGAGAGACATAATCCAAAGTGTATAGTAATTATTTTTATTGTCTTCATTATGAATATGTGCACTTTATAAAACAAAAATTCTTATATCATCACATAACTTAAAAAATAACTTATTATAAGGTGTACAAAACACTCAGAACCAAGATTGTAAATAAGCCAACAAAAACAAAAGATGTGATAGACAAAACATTGGAATAATTGTTCAAAAATCAATTTTGATAAATAAAAAAACTTGCTTTTATTGAGTGGGCGTATAATGAGCTTGTTTCAGATAGTTTATAATAACATCCGATTAATTAACTAATGTAATTCCAACTTTACCGGTGGACAGTCAAGGTCACATTGAATGAATATAAAGAGTAACACGCTTCTTAATTACCTGAAAATGTTACCACATGAACAAATATAAAATTTGGGTACTTTATAGACCAGCAGCGCCCACTTAGGGGTTAATATAATAGAATAAGGAATCCAAGCACCTGATGCACCAGACTATAAAGTTCAAAGTTTCACTGACCTACCTACCACTATCCAAAATGTGTAATCTAAAGGCCTGTGTCACTGAGCTACCTTTCCTGTATTCACACAACGTCACTAAGCTTACTACCTGTATTCACACAACCTCATTTAAAGACCTCTGTCATCCTCTGAACTCTGTTTGAAAGAATGACGTGTTTAAAAAAGCACATATGAGATCATGGGAAACAGAAATAATATCAAGAAAGTTGTTTAGGATTTTTAACTCAAAACCAATAATACGTATAACCAAATTAAATGCAAAGTTGAGCAAATTTTTCACTTTCCATTTTGATGGGCCTTCTGAAGTCTTGAGTAATTTAAAGGTTAAGAATTAAAAAAAGAAAAACTCGGATTAAAGATTATTGTTGTATTTTTTAAAATTTGGATTATTATTTTCAAGCTTTTATGATAGTGTTAATTTAGAAAATGTAGTTATAGAACAAATCTCCAAATAATTAATTTACCTAACCCAAACGGGTAGTAAGACGCGGTGCTAATAATAATAATTAATTTACCAGTTGATATCAACAAAACCAGAATTGAAGATAAAAATTATACCAATGTTAGAGAGCTAACATCTTACGTTTATCATGTTAACTTTATTTGGATTTGATATTTTTATCTAAAATGAAGATTTTGATTTGGAAAAAGTGTGTTTTAGCCATCTCTATTAATTGGAAGGATAAGAATAAAATTGATGTAAAAATTATGCAACCTAAAGAACCTGGTAAAAACAGGGACATATTTGTGTCTGAAGATACCACAATATGACACAGGTAATTTCCACCATCAACCCCTGAACCCCTTATTTTTCTTCCTGGCACACAGGGCTGCATACATTTCTCCACCAATGTTAAATTATCCTGTTTTAAACACCAATTGCACGACTTCCCAATAGGGAATTTAACAGAAATGAAATTTAATTCCTCTATACTACTCTCTAAAGTGTCTGTAAAAATGGGAATTCCTTCTGGAAACTAAAGTTATTTGGAATAGAGCACTAGGCTAAATCATGGTTCAAATCAGGAGGGACAGCCAGCACACCTATCTCGGTGATACTGGAGTAGAAAGATAAGCCTGTATCATCACATGCCAAACCCCATAATCTGGACTTTAATTGCTGTTACACAACCAAGGTGGTTAAATCCCTGAACAAAGAAATATGCAACCCTTCACAACCAAGGATATGGGAACTGGCCCATCAATATATCATCAAATTCAGACAAGCCCCTAACCTCAACCTTAGGTAATTCCTCTCCTTCCTACCAACACACTTATTATTACATTCAATGCCATAATAATAATACAATATATAACACAATTTTTAGTTTTTCTATCTATCTATTTATTCATAGTGCTGCCATCTAGACAGTGATATCATAACTGAAAAACAGTCATCCTTGCAGGTCAACCAAGAGCATCAGTCTAATCTCTTGACCTGATGAAGCTGTCTGTGGCATTGAAAGCTTGTCCTTAAATATTTTTTCTGGAAATTAAAGGAATTTTGTATTAAGAACATTGGAAATATTAAATATAAACAAATACCAAGTCAATAAATACTAGTATATGTTTTGAAAGTATGGTGCGGTAACACAGATATAGTTCAAATTGACTCAATTTAATTATATTTTAATATATTGTGCTTGATCCATTTTCGTGCTAACCTTGCTGGGGCTGCGTACCTCTCTTTTAACCAATCACAGCGCAGCCAAGAGAGAGTTCAGGAGTGTTTGTAGTGTCCTAGCTACGGTGAATATGTGTTTTAGGTGCTCGTGTTTTTTCTCTTTTTTTTTTCTCTTTCCTTCACGATATCACAGGCTGAAGTTCATGTAAGTAGTTCCACACTTATGTTATGTAGTCTGTCATACATGTCATGGGGTGTATTACATGAAGTATAAATTAAATAGCTGTTATAGAGGGCATAACTATTCACTTTTGCAGAATCTACTAATACCGACCTCCCACCCCCACTCCATATTTGAGTTGTCTGGTATAAGAATACACATACAAAATAAATGGCATAACACAATTATACATATTTTCCCATAATATAGTTGGGAACAAAGTTAAAAAAAACTGCTGTTGGAAAATTGTTAGAGCCATTTTTAAAGAATTTGAAATCTGCAAAAATCAGCCCACATTAAATTACTCTTGAATGAATTTTCAACGGGGGGAGGAGTATAGGGGTAAACAAGCATAAAAGGGTTATTTTTAATGTAAGAAACACCAAAAAATTACTACAAGCTTTTCCAAAATATGAACTCTCATAATCTTAAAGACGAACATAAGTAAAAACAGCAACAGTTTTTTAAAAAAAATCCATTTAAGAATAAAGAATTACACTCCAACCCCCACAACAAGGTTTCTAGTTACGCCACTGACTATGACTGTGACATCCCTCGAGGGCCATCACTCGCCTAGTGTATTGTTCTTGTTCAACATCGGTAGTACAGTAAACCATCTTGTATTTGTGATGTAAGTAAAAGGATAATTCCTTCAGTGATGGACCACAAACACACACATTATTCATAAATATATACACTAATAATATTTTACAATTAATTTTGTCATAATGACAATATTGTCATGTCTATTTTAAAAACACAAGACATTTCAAAACTGTCTGTGCATTAGTGACAATGTAGCTCACAAATAAAGCCATTGTTGTTTGAGAGTATTAGCAACACAGCTCAAAACGAGATACACAAAAGAAATGGCAACACAGCTTGGGTGTGCTTGGCTCCTACTGGAGTGGTGACAACACATTTTGGCTGTGCCCGACTCCTACTGGAGTGGTGACAACACATTTTGGCTGTGCCCGACTCCTGCTGGAATAGTGATAACACAGTTTGGCTGTGCCTGATTCCTGCTGGAATAGTGGTAACACAGTTTGGCTGTGCCCGAACTCCTGCTGGAATAGTGGTAACACATTTTGACCATGCCTGATTCCTGCAGGAATAAGGGCAACACAGTTTGGCCGTGCCCGACTCCTGCTGGAATAGTGATAACACATTTTGACCATGCCTGACTCCTGCAGGAATAAGGGCAACACAACATAGCTATGCCTGACCACTTTTTTGAATGACTAGTACACACCATGCCCCAGTCTAGTATACTATTAATCAGTTTGTACAAAGATAACTTACGAACTCACTCTTGGATAGCTGGTAACGTTGCTGCCTTTAATTTGATACTTCATGTGACCGCCCTGTATATTTTATTAGTTGTTTGTTACTAATAAATGTGCTCTGAACCAAAGGAACTGTCTCAAATCTGTGTCCTTCTACCACATTTTCAAATTTAGAATACAGTATATTCATAATTAAATCTGTTTTTATTAATTTGAATTAAACATTCATCTCTAAAATTTACTATCATACGCATTTATAAAAAATATATATATACTATAGAAAGTGCACATGTTGGATAAGTCAAAATATCTTTGAACAATTTGGGCCCAGTCAAGTATATAAATTGCAAACATAGGGTATACACTCACTTTGTGATAATTTAATACTGTCTTAATGTGTTAGGTTTCAGTAAAATACACAACATACGGAACTTACATTTTTGTTTTTCAATAACTTTCAAACACATAATAAACTAATAAAATTTCAATCATTGGCAAAACAAAAACAAGTTGACTAGTTTTACTAGTAAAAAACTGTTTCTGTAATGTGATAATGCTGATAAAGATAGCATGAGATCTCAGCTTTTTTGGAAAACCCACTGGAAACTAGTTCCCCTTCTCTAACTCCATTATCTGCTCCCCCCCCCCCC
>CABFWB010003042.1:56918-75233 GCA_902151455.1 Timema bartmani
GTCCTTACCTCAAACCCCAGTGGTTCACATGGCACCACAAGCAGGGTCGTCCTTACTAGGTCCTTACCTCAAACCCCAGTGGTTCACATGGCACCACAAGCAGGGTCGTCCTTACTAGGTCCTTACCTCAAACCCCAGTGGTTCACATGGCACCACAAGCAGGGTCGCCCCTACTCGGTCCTTACCTCAAAGTGTATCTGAGGTAACCTCCTCCGGAGACCTTAATAAGCAGTAACACTTAATGCACCAGTGATTCAAACTCTAGAATAAGTGCAAGGTCCTAACTTTTTTTTTTGCACCGCGTCTTACTACCTGTTTGGGTTGTATGCTGTTCTAACTCTTGATGATATATGTATAGTAGACAGTCTCGGCCATTAAACCTGGCAGATAAAACAATCCTTTCTCCTGGCCAGTATTTCTGTTTGGGACTCTACTTGTGAATGTTGAGTGCAGGATACTATGTAACTGAAGACTCTCTGGTCCAGGCATCGACCTCTGACCCTCCTCAGGCCACGTTGTGGGCCCGGCTCAAGTGGTCGCAGCAACACCCCACTCCCGGACACTCAGAACGTGTTCTGGATGAGGTGAAGGCGGCCACCAAGCGCAGCGAGGTATTCCGTTAAGTCACCCCTGTAGCTACCACCAGCATATTACCTTGTGTCACAAACAGAAACTTGTCAAATATAGCATAGGAGGAGAGAGGACAGTCATAGTTGACTTACAAGCAGTCTTAGAGCTAGGTTGGCGATCTCGGCCAAGGTCACTGTCATGAGACTAGAAGGGGAACTGGTCCTACTTTTTGATCAAGTCCAAAATCAGGGAATTTACTTCACTTGTTTGAATTTGTTACAGAAGTCTATGAGTTCATTATTAACATTTAGCAAAAGATGACACATCTTGAATAACTGCAATTTAAAATTTATAACATATTTCTTGTAAAATGCCAGGATGGGTGTTTGAAACTGGGTGGAGCCCTTCAGAGCGATAAACTTTTGTGGTCTTGACATAAACTCCTAATATATGTCTATATTAATATTTAGCATGTGATGAGACAGCAGAAAGGTTCTCCCACGGTGCATTATGATCATAAGATGATGGTTCAGTAACTGTCCAGTAAGAAGGGTTGGCCGAGCTACTACAAAATAAACAAAAAACCTTGGACATTGTCCACAATAATCTAGACTTCCATGATAATGTGTCTTTGAATAGCTTTGAACTCAACAATATATTAACTAATTACATTGGGACCCAAAATAATTCTAGTTGATTCCTAAACTAATCATTTAAATTACCTGAAAAATGAATGCACTACTTGGAGGGACCAAAATTTAACCTGGGAAAGTCAGATCACCAAACTTACTTATCACTCTCCTGTTGAACCTAATATTATGACGACAAACGGCTGCTTCTAATGAAACTAAATGCTAACCTCCAATCATACTCTTTTCTTTAAGGCTATATTTTTCATTGTTTTGTGTATAAACCAAACAGACTGGGCCGTATGCTTCCTGATTGGTATGTGATAGTCCACAACGGGATCTCCCTGGTTGTTGGAAGTAGTCCGCGTTGCGGGTAAATGCTGGATCTTATTTCATCCCGTTCAAACCGGAAGCCTTGTTTTGACTTATATCAATTTCAGATCCATATAAAACAGTCATAATACATATGAGAAGTACTGATGATTTATACTTGAGCTTAACATTACTTGAATGAGAAGTTCATTTTGTTCTGGGATGTGCATTCAAAGTGTGAATATGTCTACCGTTGTCTGGTGGGAAGGAGATTTGTGTAACCTTCCATCAACTAACAAAACAGTAGAGTAGTCTTAGTCTGCACATCTGTGTTTGGAGCATGCTGCTTAGTCTAGACTAGTTTGTGTTGCTTCATTGGAACAACATAGTTACACCAATGGCGGGCGTATTCTGAGAAAATTAATAGGTATGCTGTACTCTAAAAGCTGTAGGGAGATTCGTTTGCCAAGAAGTTCAAGGGTTTCTTCTCTGGGAAATATTTTAACATGGGTGCCTCCAGTCTAGAACAATGGTTCTCAAATATATATGATTTTCCTGTAATCGTCTGCTATCTTGGGAAGTTTCGCACTCCAATCTTCTCTCTTTTTGGACTTATCCATACCTTTGTTTGAATATTCACCTTCACAGCCTACTACATATTCTGACTTAATAAAAGTACATCTAAACTATCTACAAAACACGCCAAAATGTGAAACTACCGATGATTACCATCCACTCAAATTATAATGGAATATCAAAACACAGCTCACTGCCGATCATTGCAATACCCACATATTCAGATATTCAAGTAAAAATGTTGGCTAAGAATGGTATGAGCACATTCCTGACTGAACAAAAGTGACAGACAGACAGATCCTATTCAATTGGTCGAGTGTAATTAAATGTGCATAGTCCACACAGGGAGCATTTTCATTTATTTTTAATTATTTAACGTGCACTTTCTGAGCCGAGTGATTATATCAGCATACTCCTTATAAACTAACTTAAATCTAGACAGACACAACACCCAGCCCTACGGCCGTTAATTCATCACTGTGAAAGGGGAAACCCAAATTTAACCAATGATAATTTTTTCAGTCATGCCGAGAATCGAACCCAGGACCCTTATCAGTAAATAATCTAGGCTGCATCACCCCATTCGGTTTCCACGAATTATCATTCCGTTGACCAAATGTATTTGCACAATCCTTTTTAAACTTATTTTTATGCCCTATAAACGCATGGTTTTGTGCACTTGAAACAGTTGAACTATGAATTTTTAAATTATGTTCTTCTTCTGATAACAACTTATTTTTTACAAAGTCTAAGGTAACTGCAGTTGTATTACCTGTAAATAGTGCTCAGGCATTGCTACCGACAGTTGAGTAATACACTCTTGTTCTTCAACAGTACTTCCAGAATTCCTCAATTCAGCCACCGTTTTATCAAATTCGATGATAAACTCATTCAAGGTTGATTTACCTTCAAAAAACATATTTCTTAATTTTTTCTGAAGTTCAATACGATTCATTATGCCCATTTTAACATATGTCTACTTCAAAGAGCCATCATTACTTTAGCGGTACTTGTATTTTTGATTTGCTCCAAAACATTACCAGCCACGCATTGCACAATCAAATCCTTGGCCTTAGCATTTTTCATCAAAAAACTTCTTTAACTTTTGCATCCGCCAATGCATCCGGTGGTTCAACAGTCGGCATTTATAGCACAGCATTCCTTTCCAAAAGCCTCTCCAAACGATATAACCAGTTTTTGAAACCACTTCCATCAAAAGGCTTTAATCCCGGATATGTATAGGATACAGATGCCACCGCCATGTTATACCATTTTCCACAAATAATACAATTACAAATGTTAATAAACACTGATACGTTTAGGGCCCATATCCTATTAGGATTAATAGACCATGAAATGAAATCACACACGCATTGACATAGAGCAAACAGTGTATTTAATTAATAATTGTTAGAGACGTCTAAACTGTAATTAGATCAACGGACGACTAGTAGTAAGATACAGTTACAGGGAGTAAGAAGTGACGATAGCCAACATAACACAAACTTTGCAGAGTTGCCAATATAACCATATTAATATATTTTAATAAACTGAGCCAGCCAAAGGCTTAAAACAGTTTGATGTTAAATTTATAACGAACGAGTATTTAGTGTTTCCTTTATTGTTTAGGCCTGTAAGCTATTTATTTTTAATATAAAAGTATGAGAGAGGGCTAAGAAAGCAGGTGAAGCTTTGTGCATTATAAAGTAGATCCAAGCAATTATTCAACATACAAATAACTTGTTTCGGTGTCACTCTCCTGTTGGACTAGACTGCCAGGGAGAGGAAGATCAGGGTTTGAATCTCAGTTGGGTGTACTGAGGTTGATTTGTCCAAAATGGTTTTCCATCCTCCCTCCATACACTTACTCTAAATTCAACCTTCCTCATCCCTAACTAACTGATAGTAAGACGCAGGCTAAAAAAAAAGAAAAAAACTTTTCATAATTCTGTAAAATCTAGCGGTGAGTCAACTTCAACTCTTCCGTGTGAGACAATGAGCCTAATTATAGTGGCAGTGAGAGACTGATATAATATAGGCAGCTTTATATTGAAAATAGTTGAGTTAATATGATTGCTCAGATGAATATTATGAGTTTCTAGTAGCATCATGTAATAGAAGCCCATCTTCTTTAGTTGTGTTCCCAATTACATCTCTCTCAGCACAACAATCTGGCAACTTCAGATAGAAATAACTAAAAGATACTTATAATGCTATTTTACTCTTTACTTTACTATGTTAAGATGACTAATACTAATGTTTAAAAGTAGCTACAAACTTGTGTGTGGTATTAGTTGAAATTCATAGCACAGCACTCCTTTATTGTTAGCACCACATCGGAGGACTTACTGGAAATATTGATCGTAGCCAACCTCTACCAGCTGTACCTAATGGCCCAAATGTTAGTCACAATGTACACAAACATTGCTCCTCCAGATCGTTAACATTACAGGACGCTTATGGTATATTGTGTCAACAGTAAGATGTTATCAACAAACATAATATATTATTAACCTAAATAAAAGTACCGACCAAAAAGTTAGCTTGTTGAAATAAATTACCGTTTGATTTTTCAAGTGTGTATATATTTACAAGTGAACAAATACTATAAAAATATAAACCCCTTAATCATGACCTATATAATTAGTTATAAACCCTTGCTAGCACCCTGATACCCTTACATTGGATTTTTGATACTAACATAAAATAGGAGCTTGGTTTATAAATTGCGTGTTTACAACTTTTTATATTAAAGAAAAGAGTAATTTATTTTTATCCTTATGACTCCTCAGTGTATCCTAATGTACTACCCCCCAACCACCCACACAAATTCACACCCTCCAGCCCCTACATATTGTTCACTATTTAGTCACTTTTCTGAAGATAGTCAAGCAATAACAGCCATGTATCATGGTTGTATCAGAATTATCTACTTACGCGCTGTCGCCTTGATACGTACACTTGTCATTTGCATCATTAATCACGTTATCAGGTGTAGATTTGTCCGAATAATCACCAAGGCTGCCAATGCATCCCTCACACACACTTGAGTCCAAGGACAGAAGCAATACGGCATGGCATCGACACGTCCTTGGTGCAGTGTTTGACTGGCAACTGTTTATTATTCTATTATTCTCATTTTGTCTGCTCGAGCTTAGCATTTTATGTTGCCTGCTAATTTAAATTACACGGGGTGCTAAATTAAACATGTTTTATTATATTAAAATGTTGGTTATCTTGAAGGGTTAGTTTATCACCAAGAATAGAAAATTGTTTATTGGCATGCTTTATTTTTGTAAAACAATTGGAAAACAGTTTATGTAAGCAATAGAATGAAGCTGATATTAAACACTATAAGTTATTTATTCTAATTAGGTCTGATATATGGCATTTGACATAGTTACTAATATCATTGGTAGGTAGTAGCATTGCAGTCCCAAGGATGTAGCAAGGCTTGTTGCCGTGTGAATTGTCTAGTGCAGTCTTCGATAGGAAGTGCATGAGCAATGTGAATTCATAAAGCCTGCAGCTCAAGGATCCTTCAAAGGATCAGTGAGACTATTCAGGTACAGCCCATGCTATGGCTACTCATTAATGACTCTTTAATGCCACTGTCCTAAAGGTAAAAATCCTTGTACAGTAGAGCGTCGGAAATCCGGACGTCAAAAATCCGGAGCGTCGCAAATCCGGATCGGCGCTGAGAGCAGGTCAAGTCTTGTACAAAAACAATTAAGGACTTTTTTACCCAGTAAGTTTCCATTAATTACTGTAGATTCTTGTGTTTTTTTTTTCTAAAAAGTATTGTAGAGTTACTAATCTAAATTACATAATGTACATGTTCTTATTCAATATACTTTATTAAAATATTTTGTGTACTGTATTTTTCGAAGCCTTCAGCCTCTATTTTGCAATACAGTAGACTCCCGAGCGTCATGTATCCTCTAGTCAATACATTACGTTTGTATACAGTTATTGAAAGCACATTTGAAAATCCAGACAATTCAATAAGCCGGATGGGCCCTGGTCCCGATCGATCCGGATTAACGACGCTCCACTGTATTTCTATATTTATTATGGAAATGGAAACGCTTACACTTCAAAGCCACAAAAATAATCCTCAAATAATTTAGAATGTTCTCTTGTGACCATAACAACAAATGACTGTTTGTTTAGACAAGGCTGTATATTGTCCCTTATAACCATCACTTAAACCACAGAACTGCGACAAATTGTGTAAAATATAATAAAAAATGGGATAATATTAGATCTTCTTATATTCTTTAATGTGTTCCATTCCGAATATAAGGCTGCTGATAATAGAACACTACTATTTAATATTGTGAGACAGGTGAATACCTGCAATACATTTAAACATGCCAGAAGGCAGTCATTTCCCTGTCTGCCCATTTTAGTGGGAGCAATTATAAAAAGAGTACATTTATTATACTGGAATATTCTAGAATTAGTCCATTATAAATTTATAATAAACAAAATCAAGCCACAAATATGTTTTTGGGTTCATTGATGGGAAAGAATGAGACTATTTTAATGTTTACTTGACCTAGTCTTGTGCATGACAGAAATATAATTGTTCATAAGATTTATGTCTTCTTATTTTTCATGTGCCCGTGAATTTACTAAAGTTTTATTGTATACTTAAAATTACATCACTGATGTATGTATGGTGTCAGATTTGTCATTTACCTTTGATTCAAGCAGTAGTGACTCCACGCTTTCGTCACATGTGAATAATACTGAATCCCTGCACAAGATGGTGCAAGCTATAGCTATTACTACCAAAAACATTGGTTTTGAAACAACTTAATATTTTTAGGTCCTCAAAGATCTATTTGGGAGGCTCACTACCCAGGACAAGCTCATCTGATATGTTTCAGACACACACCTCTTAAAAAAGTATTTTCTCCCACACAATGGGCAGTGAAGGGATCGGTCATCTCTTAGTTTGTGGCTTTCAATTTATTTGGCTAAAATTTGTCACCCTGGATAAATACCTGGTCAGTGCATGGATAAATGTATCTGAAACACTGTCTACCCCAGGATTCTATACAGTAAACACTCTCTACCCCCGGAATCTATACAGTAAACACTGCCTACCCCAGGATTCTAGACAGTAAACACTGTCTACCCCAGGATTCTAGACAGTAAACACTGTCCACCCCAGGATTCTAGACAGTAAACACTGTCTACCCCAGGATTCTAGACTGTAAACACTGTCTACCCCAGGATTCTAGACAGTAAACATTGTCCACCCCAGGATTCTAGACAGTAAACATTGTCCACCCCAGGATTCTAGACTGTAAACACTGTCTACCCCAGGATTCTAGACAGTATACACTGTCTACCCCAGGATTCTAGACACTAAACAGTGTCCACTGCTCTTTCACTTTAAATAATTGAGTAGCTTCACCATGCTTTGAATATCTTGCCTTCATTGCAGACTGAAGACAAATCGCGCAACCCCCTCTTACATATTCATAATTAGTTTGTAAATGTTGGTCACCCCATATGAGTACTAAAGGCCAATATTTCACCCAATGATGTACTGCATGTCTGTTATTGTCTCAGAGTTGATCCTTCAGGTACTTTACCACTTAAAAGTGTATTTCAGGCGATGTTGTGTCTGCTTGCTCTTGCCCTGCATTGAAGACTTGAATAGGAATGTTCTCTCAACATTGAATGTATATTGTTGTTCCACAACTGTTGTCACAGCATGTTTGTTTCTAACAACTGCCATTTTAACACAGCACACAAAATGGATTGAAGTAAGAATTGCTTGTTCCAGGGTTGTGAGGGTAGTACAAATCATGAGGCTGTGAGGAGAGTACAGACCATGTGGCTTTGAGGGTAGTACAAAGCATGAAGCTGTGAGGGTAGTATATAGCATGAAGCTGTGTGGATAGTACAGAGCATGAAGCTGTGAGGGTAGTATATAGCATGAAGCTGTGTGGATAGTACAGAGCATGAAGCTGTGAGGGTAGTACAGAGCATGAAGCTGTGAGGGCTGTACAGAGCATGAAGCTCTAATGGCTGTACAGAGCATGAAGCTGTGAGGGCTGTACAGAGCATGAAGCTGTGAGGGCTGTACAGAGCATGAAGCTGTGAGGGCTGTACAAATCATGTGACAGGCTGCTCCCAAACTGTATTGTACCTGGTCCTTCAGCAAATAGGACTGTTACTCTTACCTTCAGCAAGTTTTTTAGAGCTATGCTACCATTGATATCAGCTTATATACATTGCTGCATGTGTTGAATGTGGGAGCAGCAGAATTAATTATGTTTCAGTTGTGAGGGAGCTCTTTCCATATATTTACTTGATGTGACGGAGTTAGGACTGCATGGGATGATTTTTCTGGATTATTTTCTTGTTTCTTAAAAATGCACACTTCTCAATCTCCCTCAGATTGTATTTTGCTGATAGCCAGTCTTGTCACTGGACTGCTCAAATACTAAATAGAAAAATAAGATATGAGTTTAAGAACTCAAGCTACTAACTTAACTTGTTGGACCTTTAGGTGGCCACCAAGATCATGAAGTTTCTGATAGACAACTTTGGTGTGAGCAACCTCTTTGGCCGTGACAACTACGAGTTCTATGCCCGCATCACCGGGAGGATCCTTAAGGTGGAGGAAGATTGGATCTTCAGTTTCCGATACCCTCCAGACACTTTGGTCTCACGTGAGTTCACACTGTCTCTCGCACTTGGCTGATGCTCGACTTCATCCCCCTCCTAACTAGGACATGACAAGATTATGTCTCTCTTACTCGGCCAGAACTCGAGGGATGCTGGTCATATCTGTTACATCACACACAAGTTCATGAAAGCTCATTTCTGTATTTCTTTCATCATTTAGATAAATAAATATCTGCATGTGTTACCTAAACTGTTGTGCTATTGTCATTGACAAAGTTTATAAGTTTATCAGTTTGAAGAGTACAATTCATTGGAGAATGAACCAAGTTTTTTGTTGTGGTATCTCCATTCCAGTGGACATTGTTCTCCGTGACTTGCAGCTAGTGACAGCTAGTCAGTAAACATGCAGGGGAATACACTACTCTCTCAAACATTCTATTATGAGAGCCATGTTTTTTAATTGTGTATTTGACTAATTTAGTTATTGTGTCATCTTTTTTAAAAAAAATAACCAAAAACACATTAATTCAATTGTTGATCAATTTTTAAAAGTTTTTATAAAGTAAATATTTTAAAGGCCGTCTGTGGTCAAACACATTCCATTCATTTGACCTTGGTAAATACTTTCACTACCCCAAGAATTGCACTAGCCAAGAAATATGTGGTACCTGTATTAAATGTGGCTCTGAAATAATTTATTTCCTTTACTAATAAACTAATTTAAAATTTTATACTTTCAAACCCTATTTGATAGTTGGTTTTGTGTGCTGCATAAAATTAGTAGTTGCTTAGCTGGATTTATTGATGTTAGAGCCAATGGGATGACATTTAAAAGTACCTGTAGCCAATTGCACAACATCTATTTAACTTTAATCAGATGTTGAGGCTTGTTTAGTTTAATTCGCCAAGTGTTTTTTATTTCTTGTAGTTGTTTAAGTTTGATAAAATTACTATTCAAGAGTGAGTGAGAAATTTTCAACAGCGCTGGTACCGCTTTGTTACTCTGGAGTTGATTGAGTCACTTATCAACTAGAGATATATATAAGTGTTTCATTTGAATTTGTTTTTGATTGTTTTCTTATTAAATGGATGTAGTATTTTAGTACAAACATAGATTAAACTCACTAAAGATAGTTCTTGAAAAAAAACTTGAAGACCATTGTGAAACTTTGTTGCAGCCATCTGAAATAAAACTTATTTGTATTAACATGGGAATAGTTTTGAGCCTGAATAATCCTAGTTTAAAGGTGTGTTGATATCTGAAAACACTTATGCTTAGAGATCATTTAAGTTTGCCAAACAAACCCCTCAAATTAAAAATGTAAATATGCCACCGTTTTGGCACCCCAAACCCAAATATAATACGGCCATTTTTGGGGGGGTGGGGGGTGGAAAGAGGGAGTTTTTTTTATTTATTTCTTATTACAATATTAAATATTTGTTGTGCACCCAAGCTATATACACATACACACATATTTTGTATAATAGTCTCTGTTTATATGTAAAGATCTCCAGAAGATTTTTTGTATCCAATTAAAAAGTCACATTTTGATCATAATTCTCCTTGAAAATATTTATAATTGGTGTTTTTTCTTATGCTAATATAACTTTTTTGTTTCACATTCAAATATAGGTTTTTATACCATAACAGTCTAGCAAGAAAAATATATATTAAGAAAATTAATTTTGCCTAAGATATGTATAAACTTCGAGCATAGGTTTTTTTGTGTCTTATTTTTAACTATTTTGCTGAAAGTGTGAATTTGGCACTATAATTGTTTGGATAGAAATAAGATTTACTGTTGAAAAATATCAAGGAAACAAATGATTTTCAATGCCAAACTATATGTCTGATTTTGCGCTTTAATTGCTAATAAAAAAAATTAAAACAGTAAAGGCCAAGTTAAGTTAGTCACCATTTTGCATCAATTCTGTGCCACTTTGCACAATTATATTGTGTGTTCCCTTAAACACAGACAATACGACTATTTTGATTTTAGTAAACCCAAATTAAGTGTAGTGACTCCCTCATCTGTTATTTTGTTGGACCAAATATGTTATTTTTCAAACATATTTAACATTATAAAATATTGGGGGTCAAGTAGCTCTTCCCCCTCTAATGTCACCTTGATAGTGTTTGAAGGGGGAGAATCATTGCGATTGATTTGTTTATATTATTTCCACCCAACTAGTTTGCAATTCGCTCTCCAACCTAAGAGAGATGGTAGGTATTGGAGCTATGCTTATCACCCAAACCTTTTTTTAATATATTAAATATGTTCTCCCTCACAACCCATTTAAGGGGGAAAACTCTATATTTGTGTGGAATTCAGTTCAAAACATTAATAAATATTCTTTTGAAGCTCATGCATATTTAAGCATTATCACATTGTGTTATTTTTTACTAGCTGAACTACTAGAGTGCAAAATGATGTAATGAAGACATTATATTATTATATACTATATTATTTTGACATAAGAAAAAAAATTACTGCTTTAAACTTTACCCCAAAATTATCAAATTAAGTTGGGTTTCCCCCTCGCTAAACTACAGTATAACTCCAACTTTCCATATTAATCAGTGCCGGACAGGATCCGGATATTCAGAAATTCAGATAATTGGACTACTCATTTAATTAAGACAATGTTTCGAAAGAAAACGCTAATTAACTCTAAAATCACTTCTTTTATTGTTTTTGCAATAATACAGCTCAGTGGGATCACATTATAGTACTATAGTGAAAAAATATTGTAAGCTTAACTTATTGCTACTGTAAACAAGAATACAATGAATTTGAATCATACAGAAGGCCTACAGTACCTGTATATGTAAAAATTAAATTTATACTCAATGCACATGTATATGGTAGTGGTGTAATTTGAAAATATAATTTTCAACTACTGTACAAACATTTAATAATCAGCTGTAGTCACACACAATTGTATAAAAAACTATGTACTGAACATGTCCAGCATAGTTAATTGCTTTGATGAAGAAACTCGTTTACGAGCAGCGATGTCCGGGATACACTTGATGGTGAGAAGCTGTAGATGGTGGTATTCAGACTATCGCTCCATCCACTTTAAGGCAGTTTCAAAATAAGTGAAGGCCTTACTCACAGTAGGTCCCACTTCCGGCTCAACTGAAGCAGTGTCGTCATCTTCGTCGTTCACCTGCTGAGATTTGTCCATTAGTCTTTGGACAATTTCGTCATCACTTAACATTTGAAATCCAGGGTCAACCACTCATTTATGTCATCTGCGTTGCACTCTGAACAACCAGGAATTTTAACAATGATGTTCTGGATGTCTTCAGTCGATATTTCTTGTTCAGCCTCATTTTCAATTTTCTTGTTCACTTTCCTTGACCCTTTCTACTGCTTCCTTTTCTTTCTGGATTCATTTTGTCAAAATTCCATTAAGTTTATTCCATTTTCTCTTTAATATTGTGGTTTTTACTGAATTCCATGAGTCGGCCATCATGTAAGAACAGTCCTTTAAATAAATCTTGTAATGGTATGCTAGAGTGAGTACCCTCTTCATCCTGATGCAGCAGCTTTCATAACAGCTATCTTCTGTAATGGTGTTTTATGCATTCTCTTACGCCCATCAGTTGAAGTAAACTCGTTACATTTGGTGGTAGGAAGAGCACTTTAAAACACCCACTTTCTCTTTATAAGAGGTTCTCAGAAGGATGAGTTGGTGCGTTATCGATGAAAAGCAATATATTCTTCTTTTTTCCCCACTTCCTTTTGGTATTTTTTGACTACCGGAAACACTTCGTCATACCACTTTGCAAACAATACAGCTGTCATCCATGATTTTTTATTTTTGTACGCCAGGGGAAGGTTTTTTGACATTTTTAAAAGTCCTGGGGTTTTTAGAGTTACCGATCAAAAGCAAAGAGAGCCACTGACTATTCGTTGAGTTGGCACAAGTAAGCACCGTCATTCGTTGTTTGCTAATTGTGTGCCCAGGAGGCCAAAGCTGTACAGCAAGTTTTTCACCACTCACATAAAGTCTTAAAATTACGAAGCCAGCCGTTACGTGCTTTGAATTCAGACAGACCCCCGATCTTTTCAGCAAACATTATTGCTTTCTCACATATAATTGGGCCAGATAGAGGATTTCCAACTGACCGCTGCTGCAGAAACCATTTAAAAACTGCTTCCTCTAGCTCTTTATTTTCAGCGGTCCTCATCATTTTTCTGGATGAGCGAAGAACTATTTTTATTTAAATCGGAAATAATGGATGGGCTCGCATAATAAATTTTGGCCAGTTGTTTACCAGACACTCCTTTGTGTAGTTCTTCAATAATTTTCACTTTGTCACTCAGTGACAACACAACACGTTTTAATTTAGAAGACATTTTAGTTAGGCCTATACAGTAATACTGTACTCACAACATGTGAACAAACATTCAATGAACAAACTACACAGCAAAATATAGCACGGTATAAACCACGCTGAGACAGTGAGTCACCCCAGTCGCGAATTTAAAAATTTTGTGCACCCCCTTCCACCAAAAAAATAACTTTGGATATGCTATATAAGTTGTTAATAGAATTTAAAAAAAGAGCGTATTCAAACCTGAAAACTTTATAATAAAGACGGAGAAAAACTCACCACTCATTGAAGTTTGCGTCTCACTTTGATGGTTGTAAGCTCGTTGAGCAAATCTTCATAGTTGAGACGGTCATCAGTCAAGAAATCGGCTTCGATATAAAGAATGGACGAGGCGTTCAATCTTTTCTCTGATACAGTAGAACGAAGGTAAGCTTTCAGCCTTTTAAGAGCCGAAAACGAGCGTTCTGCTGAACAGTTAGTAAGTGTGGTACACAGAAATATTCTAAGTGCCTTGTCAACATTTGGAAACATAGACTGTAACCGCTCTTTTAGTAGAAATTTACTCTTTCGATTGGTACATTACTAATCCCATAAGCCTTTAAAAGTCCTGCAAAATGTACACATTCACTTGGGAAGGATGGATCTAAATCACTTTTATATAACGCCTGGAGTTTCACTGCACATCCAGAAATAACATCTGGAGAACTTTCCTGAAATTTGCTGGACACTCTGAAGGTGTCTGACATTAATTTATAACATTCCTTCCTCCTCACTAATTCAGTGTGTAATTTATCAAGTATAGGGAAAAACACTTCAACTTTAAATTTCTCTCTACCAGTCAGAAGAACTTCAGTGTCCTTTTCTTCATCGGCATGAAGTTTGCGCTTCCTTGATCTTTTATAAGTGCATTTATAATCCATAAATATTTGATCATAATAGTCGAACATGCCACGAACATAACTTATAAACTGCACAAGTGATTCAAATAGTCCATGCACTATTTCAATGTCTAAGTTGACACTTTGCAATTTCACACTTACATTATTAAATCTCTGGAGTGTGTCCTTCCAAACTGTCATCATGAATGCTGTATCTAGTTTATTAAGTTGATTCATTAGACCTAAGGCTTCATTTCACACAAGTGGTTTCTCACAAAGACTATTGATAATAAGTGTGAGAGCCTTGATTACACTCTCCTAATTTTCCTCCTCTTTTGTTGACCAACGTGTTTTTGATCAACTTTTTACTGTTTTGCTTCCTGGTTCCATGAAAGAAAAGAGTAGTTCCCAGCTATGTGTAGAACTAGAGAAAAAGCTGTAAATGTTTTGCACTAGATTGAAAAATGAGCAAGCTTCTTGACAACAGCTTGTGGCATTAGTGCCGACTAAATTCAATGAATGTGTTGCCCAGGACACATAATGTGCTTTCAGATTTGTTTCTTTGATGCGGGCCTATAAACCTGTGTATGCTCCTGACATATTGCCTGCATTGTTGTAAGATTGGCCTCTACAGTCAGTAATGTCGATATAATTTGTATCCAAAACTTTCATCACTGCTTCAGATAGATTTTCAGACTTATGTCCTGGGGTTTGGCAAAAACAAAAGGAAACGTTGAACAGGCTTGCCACTTTCGTCCACATACCTTAATATGAAAGATAATTGATCGATATTTGAAATATCGGCAGTAGAATCGAATATGATAGAGAAATACTTGTCCTGTTTGATATCACTGATTACAATTGTTTTTCACTCGCTCAGAAAGCAATTCAATTATTTTATCACAGATTGTAGAAGACAGATATTTAGTATGCCCCTGTCCCGCCTTTCCATATCATTCAATGTGTTCTGCGAGAAAAGGATCGAACTCGGCTATAAATTCAAGAGACATCATAAACTGACCGTTACGTAGTGAATTAAATTTTTCTCCATGCCCACATAGGGTAAGTCCACGACTTGTTAGCTTTTTCATTACTGCAAATACTCTTTTCAATACATTGCGCCTGAACATAAGATTCAAAATGATTTTCTACGGTTCTAAGAGATTTTTTCCTTGCTAAAAGCGTCAACTCACAGTTTTTGTGTTCCTGCGAATGCTCATGTTGAGATAAAATAGTATGAATGTTTTTCCAATCTGAAATACCGTGAGTAGCGATCGTGGTCTTTCCTCCAAACAATTTACATGGCGCACAATAAATGGCGCCGGTACTACACGAATATACTAAGTAATCACGCAAAGTTGATTCACTATTTAAAAGTTTGCAATAAAAAATACTTTTGTTCAAATGTCTGGTTCTACCTGCTATGAGTCTTCGTGAATTAGAAAAATCATTTTTATCATTTTGATTAATTCCACGATGTAGAAGAATGTCATTTGTTGCCTCATTAACACACCACTCTGGGGGATCATCACTAATGAGGTTATTACTGATTTTATCAGCTGATTAAACACACAAGCCTACATGTCAATCAAATTCTAAAACACTTTTTTTCCTTCATTCTCGACCACTGTTTTGTTCGGACTTACCTCTTTCACAATGTCTGTAATGTTATTATCATGTATATCAATACATTTACTTGAACTAGCCACATTTCTTGTAAAAAATATGTCCACTCTACCGAGCGATCTCAAAATTGTAGCTTCCCTTTCTCGCTTTTCATTTGCCAGTTTACGAAATGCCACCCCACTTAATTTTGGGTGTTTGTTTTTATCACTTATTTTAACTAATCACGTGATTAACAGTGAGATAAATTAACATAGGTCACAATTATAATAATAATAATTAACCAGCTATACTGCTACTAAATAGACAGTATGCCTATGTAATTCAAATGTCACACACTAGAACAGCCATGTCTGCACCACAAACACAAAACCCCTGACCAACTAGCCTACCAGTAATATTAATTCCGTACTGTTGAATAGAATCGTTAAGACTTCTACAGCGTGTTGTAAGTTACTCAAGCTATGACCTAGCAACATTGCATTTTTAACTATTGCTACACTTTACTTTCCTGGAGTTAAGATGCAAAACATTTTAAATTTCAAGGGGGGGGTTGGGCTAAGTTAATTGATCTTATTTTCAGTTTAATTTGCAGAAAAAATTAAAAATCAATTACTTACAGATGATTTATGTTCACAATATTTATTTAAATATATCTTGTGAAATTACATCTGAATTACAGAAGTAAAAGATCAGACACACTAAACCAAAGGTCCTGGATTCAATTCCCATGTTCAGGTGTTATTTTTCAATATACATTCACCCACCTTGGTGGCGTAGTTGGCTAACGCGCTAGTTTTGTGTTATGTTAGACTGCCGAGGACGGGGAGATTGAGGTTCGAATCCCAGTCAGGTGAACTGGGAGTGGCTTTTTTAAATGGTTTTCCACTCTTCCTTCATACAAATGCGGGTTCATTTCCTCTAAATTCAACCTTCCCAATTCTTAATACATTAGAGTAATTAGTACTTAAGCATAAAACCCAAACAGGTAGTAAGATGAGGTGCAAAATAATATATATTTACATACATTTGAATAAAAATATAAAAGTGAGCCTAATTTATTGTTCAGAATTGTGAAAGTGTCTTGCCAACATGTGAAACCATGCGTAGACCTCACAAACTAACACTTGTCACAACATTCTCTTCGGGTTGTCAGGAAGAGAGTTTGGTACGACTGACTCATAATACCACAGTAGTCCTCTTTTAAATGATGTACCTTTAAAGCAGTTTTCGCTTGTTTGATAGTTTTATGTGAGCAACATAACCCAGCTATAGAAACTTGTAATAACGCTTCTCGGCATACTACGACACTCAGACGTATGGTTGTTGAGACAAGTAGAACACAAGGACCTCAAAACTTGGCCAATATGTGTTACAAACATTCAAAATTTTAGTCTAACCACTAGAGACACGGTGCTAAAAAATATATATAAAACCACTATTCATATTTGATCTGAAATTCTGAATGTCAATACATTCCATATTCGAATTAATTCAACATCATTTTAATTTATGTTTGATTAAATATTTTTTGCACACATTACCTCAAAATTAGATTATAAATTTCCCAAAAATTGATATTCTATTTTGAATTGATAAGCAAAAATTTGGATTCAATTCAAGAATATAAACTTAACTGCAATAAAGATAATGTCTTGGAAATGTTGGGGGAGCACAGCAACTAGGCTAGCTTGTATGTACATTATAAAACTGCCGGGGAAACAGCCCGAAAAGTCGGAGAATTTAAATAATTGACTAATTCTGCACCTAAGTATTGAAATAAAAGTGATAAATCTGATTTCTCACTATAAACAAAATGTATTGCCTATAATATATGTTTAAACATGAGATAATTAACTGTACAGTGTTTGTTTTATAACACATTTACACAGGGACATAAATAATATCTAAAACATTAAATACTGGAAAAATAGCTTGGAACAATGTTTATATTTATTATCCAATAGGATTGTTTTCGAAAATATGTAATCAATACAATAAATGAAAAAATTGCCATTCAACAGGAAAAATAATTGTAAAACAGATTAAGCCGGGAATTTTTTTTTTCAATATATTGAAAACCTGGTAAAGTAAAATAATTTTATAATCTAAATTTTGAAGCCACCATGAATTGAAAGTATCCAACTGTGTCAGTTGTTAATAATATGCTCTAAAGCGGGGTTGTATTGGCTCATTATTGCACCCAATCATTTGCATGTTCAAACCCAAGACTGCACACTATGGTCGCTGGTATTCATCATTCCTCAATTTGACAATCAACCCGGGTAATTGTGTATAGAGACAATAGTCCTCAGTTTTATTCCCTCATTCAAGATTAATTGACCATTTAATATTAGGATTGGCCCTCAAATCAATTAATTATTTCTAGCTTAATATCCATAGTTTTATGGGTTTTTTTTTATCTTTTGTTTTGTTTTTAAATTTGTGGAAAGTTACCAAATGACATGGGACTTTTGTATTTGTATTATTTAAAAAAAAATAGACATCACATCACATTCCATAATCTAGAATTTTCCAACATCACATTCATAATCTTGAATTTCCCAGCATCACAATCCATAACCCTGTATTCTCTGACAATACAGTCCATAACCCTGTATTCTCTGACATTACATTCCATAACCCTGTATTCTCTGACAATACAATCCATAACCCTGTATTCTCTGACAATACATTCCATAACCCTGTATTCTCTGACAATACATTC
>CABFWB010003042.1:76449-89483 GCA_902151455.1 Timema bartmani
TGTTCTCTGACAATACAATCCATAACCCTGTGTTCTCTGACAATACATTCCATAACCCTGTGTTCTCTGACAATACATTCCATAACCCTGTGTTCTCTGACAATACATTCCATAACCCTGTGTTCTCTGACAATACATTCCATAACCCTGGATTCTCTGACAATACATTCCATAACCCTGGATTCTCTGACAATACATTCCATAACCCTGGATTCTCTGACAATACATTCCATAACCCTGTGTTCCCATGCATGGCTATTTCAACATATGATTATTTTAGTTTTTAGTTTAAGTATCTTAGCTAACTATTAATTTGTCAAAGTCTTGGCATGTTATAACTTTTTTTTTTACCCAATATGTATGATCATATTACTGAGAAAATACACTTTTAAAAAATCTATCACCAATTTTATTGATTTTTTTCTTTATTTGTTTACCATATTTCTCCTTCCTACTCTTTTATTTCAATCATAAGTTTATAGAAATGTTTTGCTCCAAATCTTAGTTTTATTAAACCCAACAATCTGTCTGATTTGTTGTTTTATTAGTTGATTTTTAATTTAAAGCTTTAACCAATATTTCACAAGAGATATCCAATACCCAGTTTTCATAATTTGTCCCATGTTTTTGATGATACACAAAATCATGTAATTCTATTATCCACCATAAAATTTAACAAAATACCTCACACTACTTACAATAAAATAATAAGTTGGAATGCTTGTTTTTTGTCCTTTTTATGCTATTTATTAATAAATGGTGGAGCCAGGAAGACACTTTAACATATTGTTCTTATTTTAATAAAGTAGCTTAAATTTATATTCTTATTTTAATAAAGCAGCTTTAATGTATATTACTCATTCTATGTGCACAGTGTCTTATTACCTTTCGGGCTACCCGCATGTCTGCACTAATGGGGAAGTTAGAGTTTAGAGGAAATCGATCCATATTTGCTTGGAAGGAAAGTTAGAAAGTATTTAGGGAAAAACAACTTGGTATACCCAGCTGGGATTCGAACCCTAACCTCCCCATTATCACCAAACTAGACCAGGTGAGATAAATGTCTCAGTCCGAGTAGCCATCAATATATGCATTATTTATAGTAATATATTGAGATTTCATTCACTAAAATAATTAATTTTATCAATTTCCTTTATGAACAACCAATATTTCTGAAATTATTGACAAAAACTATCAAAGTATGTTAAAAATGTATGTGAATCCTTGAGCCAAGACAAGATATTGTTCAGATGCAGGATTAGTTATTCAACCGTTATGGACACATTCATCAGTCAAACTAAGAAGGTCCTCTGCACGAAGACCATAACTAGAAACACACACACACAACTTTTTGATCATGTTTATTTGAATATTAAAATTATTCTTTATAAATACAATGTTTATAAGTGCACAAATCAATATAATTGAACATTAAACACAACCCTAACATAATTGAATTAAATAGATGGTTAAAAGGATGGGTTACACACAAATATTAAACTATTTTATTCCCTGCCCAAGATGGAACCAAGATACTCTACTCCCGAGTTTGGTCTCCCTAGCCACTTGTCAACCTCTCAACGATCATACCCACTGGTTGTTTGGACAACCAATCAAGAAATACAAAATGATAAGGATGAATTTTAACAAGATGTGCAAGCATTCTCTTGGATAAAGGAAAGAGAAGCAATACCAACCTCCTCATTCAAAAAAGATTTAGATGATCTTTTTATATATAAAAACTGTTAAATAAAATCTAGTGTGGCGGACATTTTTTATTATGTGTATGTTTAGCTATTTATGTTTTGATAAGTAGGCTTGGATGTAGGTCAGCAAATAAACTCTGTCTTCTCCAAGTTAGTCAACACGGCAGTGTTGCAAATTTACATCAAAATGTACTAATATTGTGGGACAAAGTTTCCTAAAAGAATACTTTTACTACATTCAGGTCTTAATATGTTTTATATAAATAAAATGGTGGCCATTTTAAGGATATTTTCTAGTTGTAATTCCATGTTTTAAAGTTGTTGTTTAAAGTGTTTGAAAATAATTCAAATAAACTTATGGATGTTTTTGAAGACCTCAGTAACATCGTATTTGGATGTATAGTAAAAATCCTGCTGTTCCCTTGATGTGAATGAACACAAGGACATGCTCAATTAATTCTAATACAGCAAAGTTAACACCATCAGTCAAAAGTTTTGTTTACAATTTGTGTGAATTGAAAGTTAAGTATATTTATGAAGAAGTTTAATCGTGTCTAAGTATTATCTGCATTATCTTCCCATTACTCCTTTGGACATTCCTGATTTTCCAAACAAATCATGTTATTGACTCGGTAACATATAATGTTTATTCAATAACAGATTATTTTGTTGAAAATATTATTGAATCATTAGCAACGGTTGTTGGAGAGTGTTTTCTCTCTCTCTCTGTCTTCAGGGCAGCTCTCTCTCGAGGCAGAGAAGACTTGGCTTCAATACGAGTGTGACCGCTGGGGACTCAAGTTCAATCTGGAAGGTACAGTTCACTCTTACTACTTTCAAAACAGTGAGAGTCTCTTGGGGGCTACTGTTAGTACACTGGCTGTCTCATGGGGCTACTGTTAGTACACTGGCTGTCTCTTGGGGCTACTGTTAGTACACTGGCTGTCTCATGGGGCTACTGTTAGTACACTGGCTGTCTCATGGGGCTACTGTTAGTACACTGGCTGTCTCATGGGGCTACTGTTAGTACACTGGCTGTCTCATGGGGCTACTGTTAGTACACTGGCTGTCTCATGGGGCTACTGTTAGTACACTGGCTGTCTCATGGGGCTACTGTTAGTACACTGGCTGTCTCATGGGGCTACTGTTAGTACACTGGCTGTCTCATGGGGCTACTGTTAGTACACTGGCTGTCTCATGGGGCTACTGTTAGTACACTGGCTGTCTCATGGGGCTACTGTTAGTACACTGGCTGTCTCATGGGGCTACTGTTAGTACACTGGCTGTCTCATGGGGCTACTGTTAGTACACTGGCTGTCTCATGGGGCTACTGTTAGTACACTGGCTGTCTCATGGGGCTACTGTTAGTACACTGGCTGTCTCATGGGGCTACTGTTAGTACACTGGCTGTCTCATGGGGCTACTGTTAGTACACTGGCTGTCTCATGGGGCTACTGTTAGTACACTGGCTGTCTCATGGGGCTACTGTTAGTACACTGGCTGTCTCATGGGGCTACTGTTAGTACACTGGCTGTCTCATGGGGCTACTGTTAGTACACTGGCTGTCTCATGGGGCTACTGTTAGTACACTGGCTGTCTCATGGGGCTACTGTTAGTACACTGGCTGTCTCATGGGGCTACTGTTAGTACACTGGCTGTCTCATGGGGCTACTGTTAGTACACTGGCTGTCTCATGGGGCTACTGTTAGTACACTGGCTGTCTCATGGGGCTACTGTTAGTACACTGGCTGTCTCATGGGGCTACTGTTAGTACACTGGCTGTCTCATGGGGCTACTGTTAGTACACTGGCTGTCTCATGGGGCTACTGTTAGTACACTGGCTGTCTCATGGGGCTACTGTTAGTACACTGGCTGTCTCATGGGGCTACTGTTAGTACACTGGCTGTCTCATGGGGCTACTGTTAGTACACTGGCTGTCTCATGGGGCTACTGTTAGTACACTGGCTGTCTCATGGCGATACTGTTAGTACACTGGCTGTCTCTTGGAAACAATGCTTGGAATACTGATTTTTTCCTGGGCTGGGGGCCACAGCTAGAAAACTTGCTGATTGTAAATAAAAGTGGGGTGTCACCAGACAGGTTAAAAAGGGCTGAGAGCATTAAAGTTCTAGTCTGGAGCTACCTTTGCCTGATGTAAAGTATCGTGTTGAGATGGATTTTTGCAGCTATGTCTCATCAGGAGGAGAGTCAATCCACCCCAGCCCTGATCCATGTCCCTGAGGGCTACGACCCTAGTGCCCCCAGCACCTCCCTCGGTATCATACCCGAGAACAACTTGTTGGAGAGCTACACCAGACTCTCCATCAGCCTCGAGGAGAACGGACTCTTCAAGGTGACTACTTCCATGCACCAGCCTTGCTTTACCTCTATGCTACCTCTGCTGTACCTCTGCTGTACTTCTGCTTTACTTTGTGTTGTGTGTTGATTGCAGGGCTCAAGTCGCTCATCATCCAGTTGTACCACCACAAGCCATCACATGACACTGGACGAGCTTAGGGCAGTGAACCGCTACGCAGAGAGTACCAAGAGTTTGTCCTACTTGCCTCAGGTGAGGTCTCCCTCCAACACACACAACACAGCTCAGGTTGGGTGAATTCTGTTGGAAAAGACTCGCTCAGCAAGATTGAGTCTGCACTTTGTTTCAATTCTCATCTACCCTCCAGCCTGATTGTTACTTTAATACTAAAACCTCTTTAAGGAATTTGTGAAACAATTGCATGCAAGATCTAGATCTATTAAGGCATTAAATGAGAATTTGTCAGGAAAAATCACAATATTTAAACTTTCAGTCAGGGAAAGTCTTGGAAACATATTCCAACATAGAATCAACAATTACCAGCCGTTGTGACTAAGTTATAACATTCTCTTGGGGGCAGAATGGTTCTTAACAGCTTTGTTCATAGACAAGTGACAGGCGGGTCATATAAGTAGTGTTTCTTTTATTTTCAACCCACAAGTAATTATAAACAGATAGTTTAGGATCTAATTTTCTTCTTTTGACATGTGTAATGAAGACTACATCAAAAAAAAAATTATTTTGTAAAATTTGATTGACAGGGAAAATATTTATTATTATTTATTTATTTATTTATTTATTTAGCACCTCGTCTTACTACCCGTTTGGGTTATACGCTATTTTTATTTAAAATTTAACCCTTACCTAAAGGTGACCGTCCTGGATTCATATTTTACGTTTCAATACTTTATTTTGTACTAATATATAAAATTAATATATGTCTGTAACCGAAACAATGAGTAAAAATTAATAACATAGTAAATATCTTAATTATTTGTGTATTTACTAATGGTAGGCCAGTTCATTCAATTGTTCACTACATTTCCATGATCTGTGCATGCCTGACCAAATCAAAATATCCTTAGGTCAAACTTAATATTCCTTACCAAGGATTGCTTGTTAATCCAACTTGTGACCAGGCAGAGTTAGTATGACATCAGCGCTCCTAGCTCAAGTTTTACACTTTCAACACTCTCATTCCATTTCCCAATCAAGGTGGCCACTTAACCTTCCAGTTTATTACATTAAGATAGTAAATTGGCACTGGACATGGTGCCTAATGGTTTTAACTAGGGGTTTGCGAGCTTGAGTTTTTCTTATTCAAGTCATTCTCGAGCAAATTTTTCTCTCAAGTATTGAGCCTAGTCAAGATGGGTTGAATTAATATATAATTTTAAAACTTAATTTGTATAAATAAAAAATGAAAATGTATTTAAATACATTTTCATTAAATAAGCTTTGTATATCGAAAAAATATTCAACCTAAAATTGCTTATTTTTAAATAATTGGAACAATTAAGTCATGATAAATTATAGGATTAAATTTTTTAAATAAACTATAGCAGTAACCAAAAAATTAATTATAATTCAATTTATTGTGACTAACGATAGTTAAAAAAAAACTATCATTCCCTGTCAAATTATAGTGGAGTTGTTCACTTTGTGTTTTATCAGAGAGTAATTAGAGCACTAATGATTTTTAAGATGAACACGATCCACTTTTCTCAGTGGTGTATTCTGAGAAAATTAATAGGTATGCTGTACTCTAAAAGCTGCACGGAGGATTCGGGGGTCAAAGACTTTTAACCACCGTCAGCCAAGAAGGTCAAGAGATGCTTCCCCTGGAAATATTTAAACATGACTCCCTCTAGTTTAGAACAATGGATCTCAAACAATTATGTTTTTTTCATACTCGCATTCTATCTTGGGGAAACTTCACACCTCCCAACTCCCCTCGTCTCTCTGTTTTGACGTATTTATATCTTTGTTTCAATATCCACCTTTACAGCCTATTTCATATTCTGACTATGCTCAAAACACACCAAAACGTGAAACTACCGATGATTATCATCCACTCAAATTGTAATGGAACATCAAAACACAGCTCACTGCAGTTCATTGCAAACCCTAAATAATCTTAAGATTTAAGTAAAAATGTCAAGGCTAAGAGCTGTGAGCGCACTCCTCACTGTATAAGAGTGACATGCTATTAAATTGGTTGAGTGTAATTAAAAGTACACACAAGTAGCATTTTCATTTTTCATTTATCTGAGGTATTTACGTGCACTTTCTGGGCATTCGACTTAACTTAAAACCAGAACAAACACAACAACCAGCCCCCCCGGCCGTTAATTCATCACCGTGAGAGGGGAAATCCTAATTCTACCAATAATATTTTTTTAGGCCATGCTAGAAATCAAACTCGGAACCCTTAGCTCAATGGACAGGCAAACTGCCGACTGAGCTAAGGTGTCGGACTCACAGGTATCAATACGCAAAAAAACAATATATATAAAAAAATTAAAATGAAGTAGTACATGGATCAAGCGTCCATCAGAACTTGGTGGGAGGAATAAGGTGGATTGTCCAACTCACGTTGCAATAATAATGAGCTTAAAACTATCTATTAAATCCTAATTATGCTCCAGNGTCCATCAGAACTTGGTGGGAGGAATAAGGTGGATTGTCCAACTCACGTTGCAATAATAATGAGCTTAAAACTATCTATTAAATCCTAATTATGCTCCAGAAGCTATTTAGATCCGTAAACATGATAACCGTAACAAAGGGGAGATTTTTTCCTATTGGGCCTATTTCTCTATCGCTACTTCATTGGGTTATTGCTAAGACATTTACATCTGAAAATAAATTTTATTTTTACCTTTTTCTGATCAATCATTTTGAAACTCTGAAATTAAACTCCTAACTTTTGGGATTCCTTGATGTATAATTATATAAAATCACAATGACTAATAATTAGATAATGTATGCTGCAAAAAAATTATAAACTTATTTGCATCAACCAAAAGAACAAGATTAAAACTCCATAAATACTTCATACTAAAAACAAGAACACTGTCTAGCTACTACAGTTAAATTATCCCTCATTCCCCACCCTCCCACTCCTACTTCACTTGTGTATACTCTAAAATACTAAATATGCTTGCCAAATACATGATGATACATGTGCCTAGAATGCATAAACATAATCAAATATGTATTTAATTGTTGCATAGGTTAAAGCTTGTTGTTTAGTTGATTGTTTTACAAATATTATTTACATTTATTTTATTTATTTGAGCTATACTAGCTTAGTGAATAAAATCATTGTGATATTGATTCTTGAATATTTGTTCAACAGTTGGCACACTGTTTTGCTTGTGATAAGTACTCAGCAGGCCCTGGGTTGTAAACCCCCTAGTTCATTGGCCAGTGTCTGTTTGCGAGGGGTAATGGGGAGTGTTGCAATCCCATAGAGGCATAGACATTGATCAAGGTCATTAGAACTTTTCAAGCAGCAGGCCCTGAGCTTCATAAGCTGGGTAGGTATAATACCCTTTTGGAAGAATAATTACTTAAAACACAATATTCTTGAATTATGAACAAATATTAGTTTACAAATTAATAATATATAGATACATTATACATGTATATTTATTCAAAATTTAAACATGACTATCTACACAGTTTGCACAGACAACATTGAATTTAGAAACTAGTTGATATAATCATGGGTATGCGGCGCAGGACTAGCATACCCAGAGAATATGCCATTGACTATTCTATTAAGGTATACTTGATATCGTCTTGCACTAAGCTATTTGTGTTATAAAATCTCATCAGAGAAATAAATACAGTTGTATATCTATATCATACTCTTTCTTCCTTTGATCAACAAACCCAGTTTACTCAGTTGTTGGTCTTGACATTTCAACGACCACAGTCTTTGTTAGGTCACTGGCACAAAACATATCCCAACAGGTAGAGAGAGACAGAAGAGAAAACAATCACTCATACATACAATACAAGACAAAGAAAGAACATTTTTCAAGGAGCCCTCCCTCAGAGCAGGAGCTCAAGTATATATTTAAAACTTGAAGAGAAGAAATTCTCAGTATTTGCAGAGCCCTAATTTTGACTTAAGAGTCTGCGAATTCATTTTTTTAAATTCTAAATTGAACTTTTTAAGAAAGCTTCCCAATAACAAGTCGAGCTGATCTTAAATCTAATAAATGTGTACTTTAAATATATCTCTTTGGATGAAAATCATATCTTTACTAAGATTTTATTTTTAAAAAATATTTAAATGAAAATGAAGACTCATAAACATTTAAAATAAAACCCCTTTGAAATTACTAGAGAATTCATATTTTTGTCAGTGAACTTAACATATTATACCAACTGTACAGCCCTTAAATGACAAGTAGAGAGGACAATGACAGCAAAGAAATAGTCTTATACAACAGAGCCTAAAATGGTGTCAAGTTCGAACCAGAGCCTCCATTAAAAGCTTGGACGTGAGTTTTAAATATAGATACTCCCATATCCCTATTTTTAACTACAATAAATGTTTATATAATAGGTCATAATGAACTAGCTTGTTTTGAAATGTACACAAAGTATAAGAAAATATATACCTAGTCAAAGAATGTTTCATACACTTTCTATCCTAATGGGCCAACCGACCTTTCAAAGTGTTTTCTCTCCCCATGCCCCAGCTTGTGTCCTTCTGATGATGTGTTCTTAGTATTTTCCATGTTCATAGCTAGAACACATTGCATGACATGTTGTAGCTTGTTCATTATTGGCTACAGATCAAACTGATTTTCATTCAATCTTGATCTGCTTTGTACCAGCAGCCTTTGAAAAACAACACGCTAGATTGACGTCACTAGTGGTATTGTATTAAAGACTTTGAACCAACTTAGCCAATGCCTAGTTGTTTGGCTGCTCAGGTTCACGAGCGCCAGACAGCTCGCATGAGGACACGCTCAGAATGGTTCCTGACCCCGACCGAGGGGAAGCTGATGTCCTGTAGCATTGACAGTGACCCCACTTCCATTCACGTCCTTCGGGGCTCCAACAGGTCCTCCTCTGGAAATATAGGTATGTGAACTTGAGGGAACATGATAAGAAAGGTGAATATGGACACTGTTGGCTAACAGACCTCTCAATTAGTCTAAAGTGAGTTAGCTCTGGTGGCCACATTGCAAACTATGTCGCTTGTCATCAGGTGCTGGTCTGAGTGCTAGCGCAGAGTCTCTGAAACGTCCAAGCATTGTGCGCCGCTCTTCCAGTCGCGACAAGTCTCGACACCATGCACATCGCAGCTCTAGTCGGCGCAAGAACAAAGAGAACGGTGCAAAGCAGCCAGACAGGAGGGTATCCCCATGTGTAGCAGCACCACGGCCCGACTTGTTGGGTTCAGGCACAGTGACTCAACAGGATTGTACTGAGATGGACGTTCAGACCTTCCACGTGACGCTCACATACAAGCCACGGATATAAGCGGTGTTCATGTGTGTTTATATGTTTGCATGTATGTGAGAAAGGAGGAGGTGAGTCGGAGCAGTGTTTGGAATGGATCGGAACTGTTTTGTGTCTCATGTGCAAGTTTAACCAAACCCACCAATCACAATGTTAACATTACTCATACTCAGGATCTTAGTATTGACCTAGATCAATCACATTGAAGTATTTGTCACATCGGTTCAAATACCTGTTGGGTCAAAATGTAGTGTTTGTGTCTTACATGATTAAGTTAGATACGAGTGACTCATCAAGTGTAAGCTCAGTCTCCAGGTGGGGTCCCACAAGTGGATGGAAAATACATATAAGCTATAACTAATGTTAAAGCCTTTTTTTTTTTCTTCATCAAAAAACAAATTTATAGAAACTTGTTTTTTTCTTTAAGAAACAAATTTATAGAAACTTTAGATTTGATCTCCATTACTACCCACATAATATCTTAAAGACTACATAGAAAATGTTACATGCTGTACTTGTTTCAGGCAAAAGTCAAAATATTTTCCCCAAATTTGGGTTGAGTCCTTGAAAGACTTGTTTTAGAGAAAATATTCCCTTATTTAGAGAGTAATATATGAAAACTTTCAGAACACGGAAACTTTAGGTACATACCCAACACTGCTCTGGGATCCAGTCAACTTCTGCCTGTAAACGACACAATGGGGTACACTCAAACAAGCCACTTACCCAGGGAACCTATTTCATTCCTAATTAGAAACTCGTTCTTGAGGCTAAATGACCCAACATCCTCTGATGGTCTTGAAGTTTCTTAATCCTAATATATTGTGAAGTTGAATTGGACACTCCAATAACCCCTAGTTTGTGTTAATAGCCCTACATTGTCTGAATACGCCATCTCTACAGAGATTATTAATAATATTTTAACTGTTGGTGGTGTTTACAAGACAGCTGCTGATGTTTTAGTAGTGGGTTGTTTTTGCAAGGCAGCGGTTGGTTGGGTCTTACACAAAGATTGTTCTTTAGAAAGCTAAGGACCAAGGACAAATCAAGGTCATTCTAGGAGCCATCACTTACTTAGCTAAGATGGAATGTTCTTGAAACAATGCATTTATTAACTATAATTATTGTTTAAGTTCATGTACAAAATTATTTAATTTTGTTACATTCTTATTTTAAAAATCATCTGTTTTGTTTTTGCTACACAAAATTTAAAAAGCTGGTTCATAGTTAACCTATTAGAAATTTCATTACAATATTAACATTTTTATTCTTAACCTTAAAATGACTCTAAATCCCCAAAAGTCTAAATTTGTTCTACTCAACATAGTCTCAAAACATATTTACTAGGGGTGGACTGGTCAACCGTGTCAACCGCCAGAATCGACCGTTTGTGTTGATGGCATTAAATCTTGCATACGTTGAAAGTTAAATGTAAAGTTGGAAACCTCCAGTATTATTATTATTATTATTATTATTGTTATTATTAAGTATTAATTAATTATTAAATGTCTGTTGACACAAATGCAAGCAGAAACAAAATACCCAAGTTGTTTAAGGGGTGAGTGAAGCTTCAAAACTATGAAACAAATATTAGCTTTGACATCACTTCGAAAAGGTTCTGGATTCGACAATTACAAATCTTTGCCAATACTGGTCAGTTATTGCCATTCTGAGATGTTATAAAATACAGTACAAAATAACAGTCATATGGAAAAAATCTTAAGTAATTGAACTGTAAGTTGTGATAGCTTGATTTATCAAAATAAAAAAATATTACAAACACTTGTGCAACAAAACATTTTCCAATAAATATTGGTGCATAAAGTTATATAAATAACCAAAATATAATTTACTTACATCCATTATTGTTTCCAGCCTATGACTTGGGTCAGTTTTTATTCAAGCCATATATTTTCCACTACCACCTTGCTAGGACTGTCGTAGCTTCATATGACTTATAATATAAAATAAGACTAGGACAGACACAACATCCAGTTCCCGGCCGTTAATTTAACGTAAAAGGCTAAACCCACATTTCACCAATGATAAATTTTTCGGCCATGCCGGGAATCAAACCCAGGACCCTTAGCTCAGTAGGCAGACACGCTACTGAATGAGCTAAGGTATCGGATTAAATAACCAAAATATAATATTCTTTCAAATAAAAAAAAGTTTAAAAAAATATTCAAACTTAAACTTGGCTTCAAGAATATTTCATATATTAGAGTAGAGTTTAGTTAGAAGTGAAAAAGGAGTTGGCACAGCCCTGTGTCGTTTGTACAACTTTAGTGTGAAGGTGCTACCAAAATAATATCTTACATTTTCAACAATTTGTTCCATTTAATTTAACTCTCAAATTCTACTTGATGTTGTATTGGTATTAATATTGTGATAGAATGTCAGTGAGTACACAGGCAAAGGCATCGGTCTCTGTCTGTTGTAGGTTATTTTGAGAATCAGGAGCATGATCATCACAGACCAGTCCAGCTCTAGTAATTGTTCCTAAAGACGAGCTATTTGATAGGAGAACAAAATGTACAAAATTAGTTTTCTATTCTGATATTTTTGTAACATGGAAAAGTTGTTAAAATTAAAAAATTATATAAGACATGTGTTTTGTTTTTAAGTTTTGATTGAATTTTACAGATTGATTAAAATCATAGTTTTAAAGCTTTTTAATTGTTGGAATATACTAGAAGAGGTTTATGTTGGTTTTGTCGGTACTGAAAACATTGTAATATGATATTAAGAACCATCTTACCTCTTAATTCAAGCCTGTTTGTAAGTATTAATCAACCTTTGCACTATGATTAAAAGAATGGGCTGATCTTTATTTGATGTTTCAGTTTTCGAGTTTAGGGCTTTTGATTACAATGGGTTAGTTTTTATTTTATTTTTTTGTGGGCCAAAATTCTTTTTAAAGTGACAATCAAAATTTGTTTAGCTATTGTTCAGTGTATTGAATTCAAAGACTAAGCTTAGTAGAATATTCAACACAAATGTTATCTAAAACACTATCATAGTAAGCCCAAAATAAATTATTTGATTTGAACTTACTTTAAATTAAATTAAATATTCTATCCAATTTGCAATAAAATATTCAATCCAATTTTAAAAAAATAGTATAAGATTAGGCCTATATTCTGATTCGACTAAAGTTATTTTGGGCATGAGATTTGATTCAAGTCAGCCAAGATTTGAATTCAATTTGGAATTGAATAATAATAATAATAATTTAGCACCGCGTCTTAGTACCCGTTCGGGTTATACGCTTAAGTACTAATTACACTAATGGATTAGGAATTGGGAAGGTTGGATTCACACAGGCTTACTTATTTTAAAAGATGTTTCTTAAGTATCATATTCAATATTAAAAAACAGCTTAGTGAGAATCCACCACCAAATATTGGAACAAAGATTATTGAGGATCTGCATGTGGAAGATAGGATCTCAAGGGTATCAGACTGATGGAGGTGAGGTTATGTAGGCAGGATCTCAAGGGTATCAGACTGATGGAGGTGAGG
>CABFWB010003043.1:0-12979 GCA_902151455.1 Timema bartmani
CATTTCATCTCACAATCACCCTACCATTGCACATTAGCGTAAGTGCGTATAACCCGAACGGGTAGTAAGACGCGGAGCTAGTAATAATAATAATAATATATGGTGAAAGATTGGAAAACCATTTAGCAAATAAACACTCAATACACGCGTCCGGGATTCGATCCATGACCTTCCCGTCACAGGTAAACCTGACAAGACGAGGTATACACCTTGGCCAACATGCCATCTAGTGCAGCTAATACATAAATAATAAATCACTTTAATGAAATTCGAGATTTTATCAAAGTTCTTTCACTGTCAACGTTCTTCGTCATTAGACCTTCAAAGACAAAATTCACGCGATTTTAACATAGTTTCCACGGACATTTTAAGACGGGTGTTTTTTTTTAATTCCTACGCGTTTCACTACTCATTTGGGCTACACCCATATACATTAATTATGCTAGTGGTGTACGGATGAGGAAGGTAGAATATAGAGGTAATGCACCCACATCTGTGTGGATGAAAAATTGGTAAATCATTTAGGGGAAAACCACCCTCGGTACACCCAACGGGGATTTTAGCCCAGATCTCCCCATCATCGGCTTTTACGAGGATTATGTCTGAGACCATTTGGCCACCGGAGTGGGCGAGTGGGATTATTAGTGACCGGGGTCTCATTTATTCTTAACCCAGTATCACTCATACGTATCCCGTTCTAATTTATCACGACGCAACGTGACGATTAAAATTCACCCCATCAGAGACTCAAACAATCGTTTCTCAATGGTTGCCCTGGAAACCAACGACTTGACTGACTTGACCTCTTCCGAAGCCTCTCTACGCACTATGGTTAGCAGCGGACCACCCTCAGCGCACGTCCAGTCTCCCATCATCCTCGAAAGAAAACCCATCAATCACTGGAGCGACAGCTAAACTACAATAATAACGAGTCATGCTTTCTGTAAACACAATGAAGTACTTACTTACCTGTGTCTTATTGCCTCGTATAACAAGTCGGCTTTTGTTTTTATTTAGCCGCCAGTCCCCCGTGTCCTGAGGGCCGTCTACTGAGCTAGAGGACACTGGTTTGATTCCATGCGGTGTCTTGCCTAACTGTAACATCATGGCAGGTCAAGAATGGCTTTCCCGTGTGAATGAATTTACGTTTCATCCGGCGATTTTTAAGGATATAAGTTGAAACAAAAAACATAAACACAAAATTATAATTTTTATCTTGTAGTTTTTTTGTAAACGCATTTTTTATAAATCATCTAAAACTTTGGATATTTGGATTATTCACGAAAATGACCCTTGGATATCTTCCTGCTAGGCTGCAGATTTAAAAAAAAGTCCTTCTTTATACAATAGGAAACAGGAAGAAGGTTATTTTAAATTGGTAAGTCAATGTTTTCAGGATGAAAATAGTATAGTGATTGTGTCAACTCGTTATAGGAGGAGGGGAAGTGTTATAAGTAGATAAACAAGAGGCCTCGCAGGGTGAATTATATATTTCACCCCTCTCTTTCTGTTTCGTACATTTATGTCTAAGTGTGATAGTGTTGCTTAGGTGCGTCAAGTTAAGATGCAACCCGTTTTGCAAAATAGCTTTGAAAGCTCAAATTAGGCAACGTCGTTAACACAGCTAAGATTTATATATAATTTAAGCTTATGTTTTTTTTAATGTTACTACATCACATAAAAACAAAGCTTGCGTGGATGGACACGCAGTCTAGTGTCAGGGTCTGGTTTGCCGATGATGGAGAGGCCTGATATAATGTGTAGATCAACCATCACAGCTTAATTTAAATGGTATGGCATACGACAAAATTTCTCATTCCTCTACCTAAAAATTGAGATATTTACTTAAAACTCCTGTGACATGTGAAACGAGATACATTGTTGCAATAACATATTGTAAGAAAAGAGCATTACATTCACTCCTACAAAAACATTGAGAAAAGAGGAACATTTCAGTCTACCAATATGAATAACAAACAGCTCCCCTCTTCTCATCCCCAATTTCCCAGACTTCCAATTAATTAAAAAATTGATTATATCTTGGAAACTATAGGTCTTATAAAAATATATCTCAATTAATTTATTTGTATTTTTAATAATCCTACAATTTTTCAAAGATAAGTTAAGTTGGAACTATAGGTTTTATAAAAATATATTTCAATTAATTTATTTGTATTTTTAATAATCCTACAATTTTTCAAAAATAAGTTAAGTTGGAAACTATAGGTTTTATAAAAATATATTTCAATTAATGTATTTGTATTTTTAATAGTCCTACAATTTTTCAATGGTAAGTTAGGTTGGAAAACATAAGTTTTATAAAAATATATCTCAATTTATTTGTATTTTTAATAGTTCTACAGCTCTTCAATGTTAAGTTAAGTTGGAAACTATAGGTTTTATAAAAATTTATCTCAATTAATTTATTTGTATGTTTATAGTCCTACAATTTTACAATGATAAGTTATTTGTATTTCAAAGAGGGGTGAAGAGATTATGAAAATTAAAAATGTCTGCTTATATAAAGTATTCTAAAAATATTTTTTAAATGAGAAAATGAGATGCGCAATTTTGGTTTTTAATGATAATCAATGCCAAGATACCAAGTTTTAGTCAAAATTGTTAGTAGAAATTTTTAGAAAATCTATATTTTCTCTTTAGTCCAATAAGTAAACGACCCTTAATTTAGGATTAGCTAGATAATTCCAGAAACTTCTACGGGGGACCTTATGAAAACCCTAGATACCAAACTTCAGCTCTGTCGGTAAAATGGTTTCGGCTCTAGACTGGGTTGAAATACAGACACGCAGAAAGACGGGCTTGCCAAAGCATCCATAAAAATCTCAAATTCAATTTTTTAGCGATCACAATATGTAATTTCTCTCCCAGGGGTTGCGAGAACGTATAAATGTATTCATCAAAAAGATGTCAAATAGACAGCATGGGTCAAAAGTGACAGATGCAGAGCACGTGGTTTGGCGTGTATATACTTAAAAATATCCACTGGTGGTTCTACTATTGTGGTATCAAGCTACTCTATTACTATTTATTATTAATTTGGCATATTATTTTACAAGATAGCTACTTACAAATTAGAACTTTTTAAATTCCTTAACAAACACAACACTCAGTGCCTCAGCCGTAAATTCATCACAGTTAAAGGGGAAGAATCAATTTCACCAATAATACATCTTGGGGTATGCCAGTAATCGAACCTGGAACAACTAGTTCAACACAGGTGCATTGAAATTCAGCCGGAATTTTGTTTGGTTAAACTAAAAAGTTCGTGGCTGTCCCAAAGAACGCACCTTCTGTGTCAATCTCAATTTTGAGGGGGAGAAGGTAGCTCCCAAGCTAAAAACTTTCCCCCTACCTACACGTCCCTTGGCCTCTTTGGTCAGTTATTGTATGAAATTAAACGCCGTTATGCGATCAGAACACAGTTGATCTGAAAGAGTCTAGACGATTATAAAATTAACTAAACTTACTATACAGATACCCACTTCGGTGTTCGATTAGTTTGAGGGTGAAATTGTCACAGTAGACTGAATTGATGATGACAAGTAGCTTTGGGTTTGGATCCCGGTTGGATGCTATGAGAGCGTTTTACCTAAATTGTTTTTCCCTTTACCTCCGCGCAAATGAGGATACACTTTCTAAAAAATATACATACATAGACCGAGTGGGTAGGAAGACGCAGTGACAAAAAGAAACAGATTAATATATATCTAACTAGTTTTTGTTAATGTATACACATATTCGTTGACATACTTCCAAAGTGAGGATGTTTACACGCGGTAAAGAAACTAATGAACCTAATTATGATTTAACCATGTGGTTGAAGGAAATTAATTCCGATGGCTGCAAAGTGACTAATAACTCGTAGCTAGCTGCCGGTGAACATAAACCTTAACCTGAAAGAATAAACGCAAGATGACCTTACATCCCACTCAAGTCAACACCATCTATTGTTTGAAGTTTTTTTCCTCCTCCTCCACTTCTTCTTCTTCTTCTTCTTCTAGCAGTCGGTAAGAAAAGTTGTTTCATACCCACTCTTCCTTCTCTTCACGTATGAAAGGGGAAGGGTGGGCCCCCAAGGCCTGCACTATTGTAACGACTGATTCCTCTTGGCTACCGGTAACACGTCGCCACTGACTAAGTGGATAAAGAGAGTGACCACAAGTCTGTGTACCCTGATTCGATTACGAATTGTGCAGACAAATATATTTTATATTTGTATACTGGCCCCCCGCTTAATTAGTTATTTTATTAATTTTATCTCTATGGTAGGATTTAGGTAGAAAGAAACATTTAGAAAATAAATGTTTTGTAGTCAAAGTTGATAAAAAGTTAACTTTATAATCAGCAATAATGCATAGGTATTATTATTATTATTATTATTATTAGCACCACGTCTTACTACCCTTTCGGGTTATACGCACTTACGCTAATGTGTAATGGTAGGGTGATTGTGGGATGAAATGGAGTACCCACAGTTTAACGTGGAATCCGAACCACGGTGGAGGCTGCATAGGTATTGATATTATCTATAAAATGAGATAACACATGACTTTACGTATGACTATGGAAATATTTTTAGTAGCGTTTATAGCTGTGAATTTTTTTATTGTTTCTATCTAAATTTGACTTAAACTTGTCCGGGTTAGACGCTGATGAGGTAGGGAGGGGTAGGGAAGATCATATTTAAAGGAAGTGTTAATGCATTTGCGTGGGTGGGGGCAATGGAAAATCATTTAGGAAAAATTACTCAGTACACACAGTCTGGATTTAAACCCAGGCCTCCTCCCCATCACTAGCAGTCCCGATTCAATAAACCTAAATTTTTGTCTGCGTGGCCACCGTTGCGGATATTCAATTGTTGGTATTAAGATTATTTTAAATATAAGGCATATATATATATATATATATATAATAATTTTTGAAGTTCAAGAGTGCTCAATAATACCTTCATTTTCAAGGGCAGAGTTACAAAAAAATTACTACTAAAATTACCAAAAACGAAAAGTGTATCCTAATCGAGTCGCTACAAAGAGTTTGGAACACTAAAAGGTTACGAATTATGTCATGTTCATTATAAAAATATAAACAATTTATAATAATGCGTATAAAACGTATATTAAGTCTTAAGAGGGTATTATTGAGCACACTTTAACTTAAAAAATTATTTATATCCATATATATATATATGATATATATCAAAACAAAGACCTAGATTGAGGTGGCTTTCTTTTCAACTTTTAAGCATACCGGAAACCTTATTAGTTTATCAGATTATTTTTATTCTTTTAGCTTGCGTATAACCTGAACAAATAGTAAGATAAGGTGTGTTATATATATATATACACACACACACACACACACACACACACTTCTAGCTGAGAACTGTTACTCCCCTCTTCCCCTTTTCAACTGACTAAACTTGCTCGGAAACTATCTTACATGGTTGTCTTATGTTCCATCACATCCGTGCGAATGGGCACATTTTTGCACTTTCATGTTCTTTTGTTATGATAAACAAATCTTGTTTGTTTGCGTTTTTTCCAGACGTTTGAGTTCATTAGCACTTGAAACGTTTTTAAACGTATCCTACACTATACATTTAACAACCACCAAACTATTGTTCAAATCCTCAACTCACATCCGCCTTAAAATCACCGGTGTTCGATTCTTTGCACTGCAGAAAGAATATTCTTAAGATTATTTCTTCTCATTTCTTGTTGATGAATAAACGGCCGTAGGACTGTTGTGTCTTTTCTAGAGCTAAGTTAGTTTAGTAAGTTGTGTACATGTATATTTCTCCTAGCCTCTATAGCCTCAGCATTTAATTACTGTGAGAGGTATGGATGATTAAGTTAAAATTCAAAGGAAATGTACCCAAATTTTCGTTAAGAAAGAGTGGGAAACCGTTTCTGAAGTAACACCCTCAGAAAAGAATCAATAAATTAGGAAATAAATGGTACGGAACTCCGCACGGACTTTCCCGCTCTATTGTTTAAAAATGGCGATATTTACTCAAAATTCCTAATATAATATACACTAGCGAGCCCAAGAAAAAATGGTGCTATACATACGTAAAACATGTTTTGACTCATTGTTTATAAATTTTATAATTTTATTTTTTAATAATTAACGTCTTCATTTTTATATTTGGACCAATACAAAATATAGATATTGGGTCCCTAAGGGTCAAAACTTCGTATTAAAATTTTAACTTCCGGTTAAAATTTTCGTTATTTTACTAGGGGATATATTATGGTTATTGCATTGCTATTAAGTTTCTCTTTTATAAATTTTGACCAATTAAATAGGTAATTATTTACTACCGAGTCTAAAATGAGATAGAATCGTTATAGCCGATTTAGAAAGAATGCAATTTTTCTCTTTTCACCCTTTAGTAAACTGCTATTTATTTTAGGGTTAGACAGACACACAGTTAGGCGGCATTGCAAAAACAACTTTTTAAGGTTCTGGGGGTCATAAACGTCGACATCCATCAATATTTCAGGCTAGTTTTTTTTATGGTCGCAATACCTTATTTGTGTATAGATTGAAAACTTTTGGTTTTATAAAAATATATTTCAAATAAAATATGTTTATTATAAATAGATCCACATGTATGCAATGATAAGTAATTTCATATTTCAAAGACTTACGGAGATAAAATTATAAATTAGAATTTACTCTTCAGACCGGAACACTTAAAGTCATTTTGACAAAAAGTTGAGAGTAGCCATTTAGTTTGTAGTATTGATCAAAGCATAGAAATAAAATTTAATCAAAATCGTTTAAGACGATTTTGATAAAATCGATTTTTTCTCTTTCCACCCTCAAGGAAACTACCCTTAATTTTAGGGTTGGATATCAAATTCCAAACATTTCTTGGGGTATCCCTATGAAACCCTAGGTACCAAGTTTTAGCCCAATCGGTTAAACAGTTTAGGCTCTAGCCCAAGGTACAGACTGACAAACAAATGATAAGACAGACAGATGGCATTGCGAAAACCACATTTTTTTGACGATCACAATACTTACTCTACCTGTAAGGTAGCGAGAAAGTAAAAATATTGATATTGGGTCCCCAAGGGCCAACACCTCGTATTAAAATGTCGACTTCCGGTTTAAGATTTTCGACATTTTATTAGGGGTTACACATTTTATGGTTATTGCATTGCTATTAAATTCCTCATTAATAAATTTTGACCAATAAAATACATAAATATTGACTATTGAATCTAAAATGATAGAGATAGATTATTGCTGTACAAATATTTCTCCTAAGAGGTTGAAAGAAGGAGAGCATACACGTTTTGAGAGACTTACTCATTTCTTATTCTATGGCATTAGAGAATTATTGCGTTAAAACTTGAGTAGTATATCTCTACAACAAAAACTCACAAAATTGTATTAATATATTTGCCAATATCTCATAAACTGTTGGTTTTATAAAAATATATTTCATATAAAAGTTTTTTATTTTTAATAGTACTACAATTTTGCAGTGATAAGTTATTTAGTATCTCAAATAGTTGTGGGGATACGGAAATTTCCACTTCTGTAAAGTACCCTAAAATTCATTTTCATGGGGAAATGAAAATAGCCAGTTTATTTATAATATTAATCAACGCCTAGATACAAATTTTAATCAAAGTCGTTAGAGCCTATTATGAAAAAATCGATTTTTTTCTCTTTTCACTTTTTATTAAACTACAGTACTCTTAATTTTGGGGTTAAAAAGACACACAGACAGATGGCATTGCAAATACCACTTTTTAGGGTTCGGGGGTGATTAGACGTTGACATCTATCAACGTTTCAGGTTAGCTTTTTTTTACGGTCGCAATACTATAGTGTTTGAAAAGTTAAAAAAATATTTATAAATATATAAATAAATATATACATAAAAATATATAAATAAATATATATATATATAAAAATATATAAATAAATATAGGCCTACATATTTGCGTATAGCTTGAAAGTTATAGGTTTTATAAAAATATATTTCGAATAAAATATTTGTATTATAAATAAATATATATATTTTCAACAAGAAGTAATTTAATATCTTAAATAGTTTCGGAGATATAATTAAAAATTATAACTTACACATCAGACCGGAGCTCTTAAAGTCATTTTGCCGAAATATTGAGAGTAGCCATTTTGTTTGAAATATTAATAAATTTTTGAAATGAAATTTAATCAAAATCGTTAGAGCCAATTTTGAGAAAATCGGCCTTTTCTCTTTTAACCCTTCAGTAAACTACCCTTAATTTTAGGGTTAGATATCCAATTCCAAAAATCCCTCGGGGCAATCCTATTAAAACCCTATATACCAAGTGTTGCCCGATGTGTAAAATAGTTTAGGCTCTAGTCGGAGGTATAGACAGACAGACTGAAATTCAAAAAAACTTTTTCGGATTTTGGGAGGGTCATGAAATGTCGAGATTCATCAAAATCTCGAGTTCGATTTCTTTCTTTACGCTCACAATATTTGATCTACCTGTAAGATAGCGAGAAAGTAAATATAACATTTATTTCGAATTTTAGAAGGAAATGTATGTATAATTTGAAGCCTATACATTGTTAATTTTTTCGAGCTTGTAATGATTTTAAACCTAGCTTAACGATTTTATTAAACCAGCCCATATGCCGAGAATGTGAAAAAAAAATTGGATTTATCCTAATGTCACGTAGTAAATAAGAAAGCGGTAAATATTGCACTGGCGGAGAGTGGGTTTACTAACAATATCGGAGGTTGTGCTGGCGCAGCTTTCATCAATTCTGATTTAAGTCTGCAATTTTCATTTGCTAATTTTACCAAATTTTTTCGATTGTAGTTAGAAATTTTCTTGTTATAATATTTACGTATTTATTGTGTATGTGGGTTTTAAATAGTATATATATAAAATGTGTGGTTTTATATGTTTCATATTTTGAGGTTACTGATTTAATGTGTACCCGCTGCCTAGATACTCAAGAAAATGGTTGATTCAAATTTTTGATGTTTCGAATTTGTTTAGGTATCTCTTGGACTCCGTATTAAAAAAGGTTATACTTTATATAAAAATTAAAAATATAGACTATCTGGAAGTCATCATTGATAAAGATAAAAATCTTTCTTGAGTGTATTTGAAATAACAGCTTCATTTATTTCTTTTCTTCACACACACACACACACACACACACACACACACAAACACACAAACACACACACACAAACACACAAACACACACAAAAGATATGTACCTATAACAAATTATATTCATTATAATGGTATTAGTTTTCAATAAATATGTTCACGTTTGACTTTGCAATCAGTATGTGCGCCTACACAAACTTCCAAATATTTATCAGGTGGAAGTAGAAGGGTAATGAACCCAATAAATACAATTCACTAAAGACTAATGGGCTAAAACTTACGTGGGTACATGCACATACCCCACACTGTTGAACACCTGTCATTGCGGGAGCTAGTTTGTTAAGCCCGGAGGTAAAATTATGTATATCCGTGTACTCGCATAATAATGTTGCTTTTCCTTTCATGAAAATATAAAAAGTAAAAAGCTGAAAATGACACATCAAACAAATATAAGCGTAAATTTAAGAAAACACTGGCGTAAATTTAGTACATTAAGAATAAGTAATGTAATAATAAATATTAATGGGCTTTTTCTTTCAATGGTAGACCAATAAAAAGTGTTATCAATATAAAATAAGTACCTATTGGTAATTTGATATTTATAGATGGCATTGTAAACCAATACAGATACTATTGCAATCGAGTGAACGGCTAACTGTGGATTCCCACGTTCGCCGAATATAAACAAGAAAGCAAGCAAAACGTGGTTATGCGAATAGCTCTAAATAAATCACGAGATTTCAGCGCGATCTCAGCTCTACACAAGTTGAAATAGATTCAGCTTTGTCCACTATGTAGCACAACACTCTGTGAGACCCAGTCAACGTTCACAACAAAATTAATACTCAATACGCATGTGCTGTAAAAGTATAAACACCACCGCATCGAGTGTGACAACTGTTAAGCGATTTAGTACAACATATTTTAAAAGTAACGAGAGGGTCGACTTGAGTCGATTTGTATCATAGCGACTTCCCACTAATTGAAAAACACCCTTACATACAATAACCTAAAATATATCAAATAAATTGTTTCTAGATTAGTTGACAACGTATCATGCACAGCACAATTCTGCAATCACATTAATTACTACGCTACTCAAACAGTTTATTCTCTATATTTTCGATGAACGATGAACATGTGAATAAGGTGTACGTGTGTGGATTCAAGCAAGAACTTTATATATTAAGGTAGCTCATCATTTTGGATTTTCACTCTCTTATCGGTATGGAACTTGACTTTATTTGACAAAGTGTAAGTAAGCGATTAATAATTAAGCTTTACGAGTTAAATCGAACATATTAAACAATAAGATGTTAATAACTTGGAGGTCTTTGGGAGCTGCCAACTTGTGAGCACTCGCTGGTTCTTTATTTCAGATCAAATCAGTTTTAGATCAAATTGCCTTTCACTTATTGTATTAGCGCACCACTATCAGCAGAAAACTCCAATTTTATAAGGGTCAGCCTAATTTCTGAAGGCTCTCCAAGTCTAACCCTTTAGTTCAAAAGGTAGTGCGTCTGCTTACTGAGCCAAGGCTTCCTAGTTATATTTCCTGCATGACCTAGAAACTATCTTGGGGGAAATTAGGATTTCCCTTTTCAGAATAATGTGTTTAGGTTTAGTGACTAGATACTAAATGTTATTTTTCTTCTAAACTTGAATTAGGTTGGAAGTCGTGTGCCGTTATATTAGGTTGGTTCAGAAAATGGCCACCATACACCGTAATAATATGGTGTCACAAATTCATTCTAGCCTTTTTCTCCCCAGAACATAAAAAGTCCTACTCCCCTAATAGTTAAAACCAAAGCAACCGCTAATGTTAACTTAAACCTTCAATCAAGCTAATGTCATGTGAATGATCCTGTCTATAACATCTGATCAGAAATTTACAGGACCAAATCCCCGTGAATACATAGGAGTTTATATGACCATATACAGTTTTTAAGACTGTAAGATGTGAACGGATGGTTACTAAACATTAGATGTTAATTGACTTTATTAAATCATGAAATGCTCAATAAACTAGACAAACACTTAACATTGTTGTTGAAAATGTATTATAAGCGTAGCCACGCTTATAAAGTACAAGTGCGCTCACATAGTAACCCAATTACGAAACTTGTACAACGATGATTCAAATTCCATTAAAATTCGGGGTTCTCTTGTTTTTTAGTGATATTTGAACAAAAAAATTTCAAATTAAGAGAAAAAAACCGTGGTCGAATTTCACTTTGACCATGACAAGTATTCAAGAACTGTTGAGACTACAATTTAGTAGACTACATTAAACTATATGTATTTACTGAAACCATGTTTGATTTATTTTGACAAAAATGTGTATCTATAAAACACTGTAAAAATACGGACTTAACTCCTTCCATTCCACCTCAATTAACACGTGATTTTTGGACGTCTGAAACGCGACTCAGCTCTCCAGTAGTCAGCCCCCTCCCCTCCCTCCACAAGAACAACTGGTAGACAAATACTACATTTCTTTGGCACTTGCTGGGTTCAAAACAGGATTCGTGAGACCGGCTGTAGTCTATAGTCTACATCACTAACCATTCCACTACGAACAAGGACAGTTAAAGACCAAGGTAGCATTTATCACTGTTACTTCTAGGATAAAAACAGTCTAGTTTAATTACAATGAAGATAGGAACCAAAATTTTAAATTAATTTATCAAGTGGCCTGCTTTAATGTTTGCATCCAACCATTCGTTTGGTCATGAATCATTTGAGAAGTAGATTTATATATAGTCGTATCGCCATAGAAGGAAATATTTGGAAAGTATAAATAGATATAGAGTAGCTATCATTGAAGAAGGGTCATTAATTTTTTAGCTAATTTCTGTAAAAATATATGCATCAAGGTGCTAGCTGACTAACACAGGTACTAGCGTATGTATACATTAATGCTGGGAACATGATCACTTAACGTTCCCTTAACGTAACGTAGCTTATCATCAAAATCATCCTCGTGCTTTTAAATGGGGATATTCACAATGCACTTAACTCAACTTTGACGTAAAAGTTGTCCAGTGTAGAGAATTTCACGTTACGTTACGTTACGTGAGGTGTATCCCGTATTCTTGATAACCAAACATGTTTCGAACAACGTCAACACAGGTTGTTTAGTACTTCATTTGTTTGTTCATTGTGTGCAGACAACTTCTTAGGTATAGTTCGCTTGGCAGCGTCTTTCCAATTTGACCTTTTCTTCACAATGATTTGGAGCTGTTTGGAAACAAATTTTTCATTAAAATGAAACTCTACCATTTAATGTTGATAAAGCTTCAATTCTTACAAAAAAATCTTAATGGATCTACAAATACAGCTTCTATTGCAAGTATTTGTAACCTAATCAACCCTTAATGCTAGAGTTCATTTTAGTAAAAAAAAATTGTTCAAAAAGCTCTAAATCACTGTCGTGTTGAGTATTTAGGAAACGTTAGCTGAATCCTGATGACGTCTTATATTTACTTACGTTACGTTGATACTAAGTGAACTTTACGTTACATTAAATTGATCGCTATCCTGGTGTAGCATTGAATTAGGGTTTTTTTTCAATCCATTTGACGTGTACTTTCTGAACCGACTGATTATATCAACACACGACCTATGAACTAATTTATGTCTATACCTGATACAACATTCAGTCCCCGGTCGTTAATTTATCACTGTGAAAGGGGGAAACTTACATTTTACCACCCGCCTCGGTGGCGTAGTTGGCTAACGCGCCAGTCGTGTTGAGCCAGACCACCAAGGACGGGGAGATCGAGGTTCGAATCTCGGTCGGGTGAACTGGGGGGGGGG